>OY288288.1:35533221-35825650 GCA_958450335.1 Hibiscus tridactylites
CCCTTCTAGCATCACTATAGCACCAGCCCAACTCCGTTTCACAAAACCACACCCAAAACCACAAATTTTGACACTTTTAAAGTACCCCCAAAACCCAATTTCGGGATTCTTAATAAAAGCCAACAAAATTGAGATATAATGTATCTTAGGGTTAGGTTAACTCATAGCTTAACTCTACATGTCAAAAACAAAACGAAAATCCATTAAAGTTTCATACTTTCACTTCAAAACTTGAAACCTCAAAAACTTTGAAAGGGGATTTCTATGAAAACTAAAGCTATGGAAATGTTGGAAATAATGAGGAGAATTCAAAAATGTGCTTACCTTGAAGAGAGCCCTTGAATTGATGAAGAAATTTGATGAAATAATGTTTAGGGGTTAAGGAAGGGTTTAACGTGAAATTGTGAGGAAGAAGATGATGGATAGCATTTTCGAAAATCCCCTTTTCTCTCATCTTATTTCCTTTTATTTTAAAATTACTAGTTTGCCCTTAATGAACCCAAACCCTTTTAATTAAAACCAAAGCTTAATTAAATTTTAAAACGAACTCACGACTCGAACCCGATTTACTCGAGTAACATCCGACCCCTAAACCCGGGGTGTTACAACTCTCCCCCCACTTAAGGAATTTTGTCCCCCGGAATTACCTGACTGAAAGAGATAAGGAAACTGCCTTTCCATATCCTCCTTTCTCTCCCAAGTGGCCTCGTCCAACTCTCGACGTTGTCACCTCATCTTGACTAACTCAATTGATCTACCACGCAACACCTTGCTGTCTCAAGGCTAAGATCTCCACTGGTTCCTCATCATATGTCAAATCCGGATTCAATTCAATCTCTTCTACGGGCATTACATGAGACGGATCCGATCTATATTTGCGGAGCATCGACGCATGAAACACATCGTGAATCTTCTCTAGCTCGGTCGAGAGTCTCAATCTCTCAACTACCTCATAAGGTCTAATGAATCTCGGACTCAACTTACCTTTCCTACCAAACCTCATCACCTTCTTCCAAGGTGAGACTTTCAAAAACACTTTCTCACCCACGACATACTCTACCTCTTTCCCTCTTTAAATCGGTTATACGACTTCTTTCGGTCTGAAGCTGCCTTCAAACGGTCACATATCAACTTTACCTTCTCGGTAGTGCCCTTAAGCAAGTCAGGCATCGGTACAAGCTTCTGTCCGGCTTCGGCCCAACAAATAAGAGTCCTACACTTCCTACCATATAGAGCTTCATACGGTGCCATCTGAATACTAGCCTGATAATTGTTGTTGTATGCAAACTCTACTAACGGTAGATGCTTCTCCCACGACCCTTGAAAATCGATGACACAACACCTCAACATGTCCTCCAACACCTGAATCACCCTCTCTGACTGACCATCTGACTGCGGATGATACGAAGTACTGAAGTTCAACCAAGTACCCAAGGCTCGATGCAAACACTCCCAAAATCTAGCTGTAAACCTCGGATCTCGGTTTGACACAATCGATTTCGGTACCCCATGTAGCCTCACTATCTCACAGATGTACAAATCAGCCAATTTATCTAAGGTATAGGTGGTATGAACATGTATGAAGTGAGCACACTTAGTAAATCTATCCACTATCACCCACACTGAATTCTTCCTCGAAGGAGTCAACAGTAAACCTGACATAAAGTCCATGGTGATATGTTCCCACTTCCATTCCGGAATCTTCAACGGCTGTAACAAACCTGATACATGCATGGGAGGGCTAAAGCAATGCATATTGGACAAGAAGCTGAATCTGTTTGTGAAGTTTGGAAAGTCAGCCAACATGCAACGACTTTTCAGATGGGATCCAGGCATTTCTGGGAAGAGTTGTCTTCAAACAAATTGACCGCCATTCAGTTACCTTTCCAACGCATCTTGAAACGCATCAATCGGACATCTGAAACGTCAGTCAACTTGCAGCCCCTTTTTGGATGGGATCCAGGCATTTATGGGTCGACATGTCTTCTTGAAACTTGTCCGGCTGTCAATTATCTTTCCAACAGATCTTGAAACGCCTCAATCGGACATCTCAAACTCAAAATACGTCTATTTTAGCAAAGACAGCGCATGCAGAAATTCCTATACGGGATTAATACGGGATTTTTGGATAATTACGAATTTTCAAGATTTTATTTGATTATTTGTAATTTAATTCAATATAGGATTCTGCAATATCTATTAGGATCAGATTTATTTAATTAGGATTTTATTTTTAATATTTATTTATTATTAGAAGTTACTTATCTAATCAGGAGATAAATTTATTTAATTAGGATTTTATTTTTAATATTTATTTATTATTAGAAGTTACTTATCTAATCAGGAGATTAGATTTTAGCATTTATTTATTGTATTTAATTTCTTAAGTTTAGTAGGATTAGAACTTCTCCAAGGCTTATATAAGGAGGCTTCAACCACATTGTAATTCAGATTTGAATAATTAAATAAAGCTCTTTTTTGATTTCAGACTTGCAAGAAGTATAACTTGTGTTTTTTATTTTAGAAGCGATTCTTCAAGTTCGTCAGAATTTGTTGTTGATCTTCACACTCCTGCTTGCCTAGGTAACTGCGTCTAAGAGGGTGGGTTAGAGCCGTTTGAGGTTGCTTGCTTGGTTAATTGCGATCAAGAGGGTGCCGAGGACAATTTATCCATTTATCTTCCATCTCCATCTTCATCGCCTATCTTCAACCATCTATTCACCGATCCAACATTCACGCCAACATCCTTATCCGCTTCTGCAAGTTCAACGTTCGCGTATACGGGGTTGTGTCCGTATTATACCTCTTCTTCAATCTTTTTCAATATTTTTGTTTTAATTCTTATTATTCGTCCCCTAACCTTCTTTCTTATCTTTGTTTCTTTGATTTTCCAGCCTTATATCTGAATTTTTCAAGAAAAGCCCTTCTCTTTTCTCTTGAATTTTCAGATCTGCTCCTAATCTTCTTGATTGAGTCTCGAGCCCCTAGTTCTTGCAACAACTTGATTGAAGGCTTCCAAATCCACAATTGCGCTACTCTATCAAAACCTGAAGAAAACTGATGCTCGGCCTTGACTCGCTGACAAACCATACACTTACTCACAAACTCGGTCACATCCTTCTTCAACCCAACCCAATAGTACAACTCCTTTAACCCCCGATACATCTTCGTACTACCCGGATGCATAGAAAAAGGACTATTATGAGCTTCGTTCAAGATCATACGTCTCAACTCGGCATCCTCTAGAACCACTATTCTATCCTTGTAACATAAGATCCCATTCTCACCAAAACAATAATCGGTAGGCCTATCTTTAGCTATATCTTGTACGTGAGGTGCCAAAGACTTATCTCGTAACTGCTTCTCTCGAATCAACTGAACTAACGAAGGCTTAACTTGGAGCTCGGCTATCAAACCACCATCCTTGGACACACTCAATCTCGCAAACATAGCTCGCAACTCAATGACCACTTTTCTACTCAAAGCATCGGCCACTACGTTTGCCTTACCCGGATGGTACTCTATTGTAAGATCATAGTCCTTAAGAAGTTCTAACCACCTACGCTGCCTAAGGTTCAACTCCCTCTAAGACATTAAGTACTTCAAACTCTTGTGGTCGGTATATACGGTACACTTCTCACCATAAATATGGTGTCTCCAGATCTTTAAAGCGAACATTACGGCGGCCAACTCTATGTCATGAGTGTGATAGTTCTTCTCGTGCACTTTCAACTGTCTCGAAGCATAGGCTACCACCTTACCTTCTTGCATAAGCACACAACCTAAACCTACGTATGATGCATCATTATAAATCACAAATTCTCTTCCCGGCTCAGGCTGTATCAAGATAGGAGCTTCGGTCAAAGCTTTCTTCAACTTCTCAAACGCTTCTTATCTTGCATCTGACCACTCATAAGGGACATTCTTTTGAAGCAACTTAGTCAAAGGAGTCGCTATCCTAGAAAATCCCTCGACAAATCTTCTATAATACCCCGCCAAGCCTAGGAAACTACAGATTTCTGTTACTGACTTCGGTTGTTTCCAATTCACTATAGCTTCTATCTTCTTGGGATCCATACCAATCCCATTAGCCGAGATCACGTGACCTAGGAAGACCACCTCCCTAATCCAAAACTCACATTTGCTTAGCTTGGCATACAACTGATTCTCTAGCAAGGTCTAAAGCACCAACCGCAAATGCTCATCATGCTCCTCTTCGGTCCTAGAGTATACTAAGATGTCTTCTATGAACAATACCACAAACCTGTCCAAAAACTCGTGAAACACACAGTTCATCATATCCATGAAAGCTGCTAGAGCGTTAGTCATCCCGAAAGTGATAGAGTAGCGCAAACTTGGATTTGGAAGCCTTCAATCAAGTTGTTGCAAGAACTAGGGGCTCTAGACTCAATTAAGAAGATTAGGAGCAAATCTGAAAATTCAAGAGAAAAGAGAAGGGCTTTTCTTGAAAAATTTAGATACAAGGCTCGAAAATTAAAGAAACGAAGATAATAAAGAAGATTAAGGATCAAATAATCAGAATTAAAATAGAAAGATTGAAAAAGATTAAAAGAGATGTAGATAAAACAAATCTGAAAATTCAGCTTTGTTTATGGCTATGGAGATGGCATGAAGTTGAAGATGGAGATGGCTTGATGGATTTGTGATGGTTTTGTCCTCGGCACCCTCTTAGACGCAATTACCTAAGCAAGCAACCTCAAGCGGCTCTAGCCTACCCTCCTAGACGTGATTACCTAGGCAAGCAGGAGTGTGAAGATGATCTCCCTCGCAAGAACTCGTCGAATTTATGTTGAAGAAGACTTCGAAGGCACAAGTAATCAGCACTTGCAAAAATAAACTCACTAAATATTTTATTAATCCAAGAAAATCTGAATAATCTGAATTACAATGGTGGAGGCTTCATCCTTTTATAGGTGAAGGATAGCCAAAGTAATCTAACTTCAACTAAAACAAGGAAACCCTAATTTAATTAAAAAAAATAAAAGAAAAACAACCTTTAAACTCCTTGTGCTTGGGCTGCAAGTGATAAGCTGATAAGTGCAGGTGATAAGTTGATAAGAGTTGCTTGGGAGAAGGGTGGCTGGTTCCTAAAGTATATAAAACCCTAAAAACATAATTTAAATGTTAATAATTAAGTTGGGCTAAGTCTAATTCGTCCAAAAGCCTTATATAATAGCTTTTGGGCTGAATTTTACAAAATCCCGTAATAATCCCGTATCCAGTTTTCTGCATGCACAGTCTTCAGTAAAATGAACGTATCTTGAGTTCACGATGTCCAATTGATGTGTTTCAAGATGCGTTGGAAAGGTAACTGAATGACGGTCAATTTGTTAGAAGACAACTCTTCCCAGAAATGCCGGATCCCATCCGAAAAGTCGTCGCAAGTTGGCTGACATTCCAAACTTCACAAAAGAGATTCAGCTTCTTGTCCAATATGCATTGCTTTAGCCCTCCCATGCATGTATCAGAAAGGCATCACCAAGAACTCATAGTGCCCATAACGTGTACGGAAGGCTGTCTTCGGTATGTCCACATCTTTCACCTTCAACTGATAGTATCGGGACCTCAAGTCAATCTTTGAAAACACGGAAGCACCTCTCAACTGATCAAGCAAGTCATCTATCCTAGGCAGAGGGTACTTGTTCTTCACTGTCACTTTGTTCAACTGCCTATAATCTATACACATCCTCATGCTACCGTCTTTCTTTTTCACAAACAAGACCGGAGAACCACACGGAGAAATACTAGGTCTAATGAAACCCCTATCGGACAACTCCTGAAGCTGTGTCTTCAACTCTTTCAACTCTTTCGGTGCCATTCTATACGGAGCAATAGACACTGGGTAGAATCAGAATACATCTCAATAGCAAACTCAACTGCTCTATTTGGAGGCAAACCCAACAACTCTTTCGGAAAGTCACAAACTGTCATGATGTCTTGCGGTCTAACCTCACTCATATTCGGATTCATCACATAAGCCAAATAAGCCTGACAACCCGAATTCAACAACTTCTGAGCTTCTAAAGCAGAAACAACATTGGACAAGAACCTAACGTTCTCGCCAACTACCACAACCTCAAAATCATCCGTAAGCTTCAAGGAGACTCGCTTGGTCTCAAAGTCAACCCTAGATCTATGCTCTACGAACCAATCCATGCCCAAAATCACGTCAAAGCCATAGAACGGTAGCTACATTGATACATGCATGAGAGGAGTGAAACTAATCATCTTGGAAAAGAAGTTAAAACTGTTTTGCAAGTCAGAAACGTCAGTCAACTTGATACCCCTTTTTGGATGGGATCCAGGCATATTTGGGTCGACATGTCTTCGTAAAACTTGTCCGGCTATTAATTATCTTTCCAATGGGTCTTGAAATGCCTCAATCGGACATCCAGAACTCAAGATATGTCTATTTTAGCAAAGACAGCGCATGCAGAAATTCCTATACGGGATTAATACGAGATTTTTGGATAATTATGAATTTTCATGATTTTATTTGATTATTTGTAATTTAAATCAATATAGGATTCTGCAATATCTATTAGGATCAGATTTATTTAATTAGGATTTTATTTTTAATATTTATTTATTATTAGAAGTTACTTATGTAATTAGGAGATTAGATTTCAGCATTTATTTATTGTATTTAATTTCCTAAGTTTACTAGGATTAGAACTTGCAAGAAGTATAACTTGTATTCTTTATTTTAGAAGCGATTCTTCAAGTTCGTCAGAATTTGTTGTTGATCTTCACACTCCTGCCTGCCTAGGTAACTGCGTCTAGGAGGGTGGGTTAGAGCCGCTTGAGGTTGCTTGCTTGGTTAATTGTGATCAAGAGGATGTCGAGGACAATTTATCCATTTATCTTCCATCTCCATCGTCATCGCCTATCTTCAGCCATCTTTTCACCGATCCAACATTCGCGCCAATATCCTTATCCGCTTCTGCAAGCTCAACGTTCGCGTATACGGGGCCGTGTCCGTATCATTTGGTATCAGATTCAAATCGTTCTTAAGGATGTAATTGAGCAACATATTGAATTTTACTCTTTTGGGGACTTGATGTCATTATTATTGTCGACTAGATCATTCAGGGTATGATTGTCCAGATAAGTCTTATTTTCAAGAAATTTTTTTGAGAGATGTTGTCTGAAATCATGTCTTCTAATGATATTGAAATCTGTGCTTCGGAACATGATAAAGAAATTTGTTCTCCTAAAGAACATGAAGAAGGCAATACCATAGAGAGTTTAACCTTGCGTATTGATGAGGAAGAAATTGTAAGTAGTGTGCTTGTTTCCAGTGACAAACCTACTATTTCGATTCAAGATGATCATCAAACGACAAACACCAACGAAGGTACGCTGCAATCAAAAGGTATCATTGATTGTTTTTAAAATTCTATTTATGCTTATTCCTCTTCTAGCATTAATAACAATTTTGGAGATGAGAATAAGACACTTTGCAACCGAAAGAACAATAGTGATGATCTCAATAAGAAGGAACTTGTAAATTACATTGCAAAAAGAGACTATGCACAAGGATCCTTCAAGACATCTTCTCTTTCCTGGTACTTTGATGAAATTTCTCCATTAACCGGTTTAGATTCGAGAGAGAATCTTTTTGAGGAGTGGGGGAATGATACATGCACGAGAGGATTGAAACTTGCGATCCAGGCATTTATGGGTCGACATGTCTTCTTGAAACTTGTCCGGCTGTCAATTAGCTTTCCAATGGATCTTGAAACGACTCAATCGGACATCTAAAACTCAAGATACGTCTATTTTAGCGAAGACAACGCATGGAGAAGTTCCTATACGGGATTAATACGAGATTTTGGATAATTATGAATTTCCAAGATTTTATTTGATTATTTGTAATTTAAATCAATATAGGATTTTGCAATATCTATTAGTATCATATTAGGATTTTATTTTCAACATTTATTTATTATTAGAAGTTGCTTATGTATTTAGGATTCCTAAGTTTACTAGGATTAGAACTTCTCCAAGGCTTATATAAGGAGGCTTCAACCACATTGTAATTCATATTTGAATGATTAAAAAAAGTTCTCTTTTGAGTTCAGACTTGCATGAAGTATAACTTGTGTTCTTTATTTTAGAAGCAATTCTTCAAGTTCGTAAGAATTTGTTGTTGATCTTTACACTCCTGCTTGCCTAGGTAACTGCGTCTAGGAGGGTGGGTTAGAGCCATTTGAGGTTGCTTGCTTGGTTAATTGTGATCAAGAGGGTGTCGAGGACAATTTATCTATCTATCTTCCATCTCCATCGTCATCGCCTATCTTCAGCCATCTTTTCACCGATCCAACATTTGCGCCAACATCCTTATTCGCTTTCACAAGCTCAACGTTCACGTATACGGGGTCGTGTTCGTATCATTTGGTATCAGTGCCATGTTTCTATCTACCATTTGGATCACATCATCCCCCCTTCTTTTTGGCGATTTGTCCCCAAATCGATGTTGATTACGAACGAGAATAATCTTGAATTTCTTCGGGAAGGGATATTTCTCACTCTTGTTTTGCACAAACACCATTCTCCAGGATCAAGTTCTTCTTCATCTTCTTTTCCCGAGTAGGCATGCGCTCTTTGAATCTTTCTCTTGTGCCTCTTGGAATCATCGTATTCCTTGGTGAAAGGTGGTGTCTTTTGGAATCCTTCTTGGTGTTGATTGGAACCAAGGTGTCTTTTGTTGTAGGGGTATGTCCTTGGATTCAAATAATCACATCTCTTGGTGTAGAGATGTACCCTTTGGCTCAAATCAATACACCTCTTGGAGTAGGTACTTGCAAAGTGTCTTTTGAAGAATTGAACCACACTTTGACCCGAAACATCATGTTCTTGAATTAAATTTTTGCAAAATGAATCAAAGTTAAGAAATGAGAAACTGTCGACAAAATGAATGAAAATAGCAAACCAAGGTGGATGTTTAATGGGTGTTGGTTGCTTAATTTTCTTCAAGATTGGCATTGCACTTGGAATGTCAACGATCGCATCTATTGGAACTTCAAATGGTACAACTCTTGAAACATCAAGAGACTTGTCTTGTGGATCTCCAAAAGTCATATCTATTGGTGCTTTAAAGGACACATCCTTTAGTTCTCCAAAAGTCACAATTCTTGAAACATCTCCCTGAAAAGACGTGTCTCTTGGATTATCCTGCAAAACTAAAGAAGAAATAGGAGAAAAAGTAGGGTTAGATAAAATATGTGTTTCTTCCTCATCTTCTTTTCCGATCTCATTCTCTTCTTTTTCAACTTGTGCACATTCAACGCCAAATTGTTTTTCATGCATAATTTCACCTTTGATCGTCCCATGGTTAACTCTAATTGCTTTTCCTTCCTCAATATGGTCTTCAATTGTACTCTCTTTGATTTGCATGCCTTCAATGCTTTTCCTCAAGTGAGTTTGGTCTTCATGGACTTGGCTGGGAGAAAGGGGTGCCAAAGTGATCTTCTTCTTGTTGTGGAGGAAAGAATATCGGTTGTTGAAGCCATCATATATTGCTCTCTTGTCAAATTGCCACGGTCTCCCCAATAGCAAATGACTTGTGCTTATAGGTGCAACATCACAAATGACTTCATCTTGGTATCTAACAATGCAAAATGGGATAGTCACTTGTTTTGTAATCTTTAAGTTATTCCCATCGTGTAGCCATTGCAATTCATAGGGACTTGGATGCTCGATTGCATTTAGCCCCAATTTCACTACCATGTAATTGTTGGCAATGTTTGTACAACTTCCACTGTCGATGATAATGGAGCATACTTTGCCTTGGATATGACATCGTGTCTGAAAAATGTTTGAACGTTGTAGATCATCTGACTCATCTTGGATTTTATTTTCTCCTCCTCCTGAGGTTGATGGTAAGTTGAAAGAATCATGTGACATGATTAGTGAAAAAATAAAAAAATTGAAATAGTCCTCACCAACACACACAAAAGCTTCACGATTCTCTCCAAGGAAAGGAAAGATGTCACTCAATTTCACTCGTGTTTGCACTCTAGGATTGATTTTTGGCTTTTACTTGTCCTCTTCTGCTCTCACACTCTCTCTTTGCCTTTTTCCACTCAAATTCTCTCAAAACGAGTTCTTAAGAGAACTAACTTGAACCTGACAAAACTTTTATTGATAATATGGCGTTTAGACCGCAAAACAAGGGTTAGGGTTGGAAATAGAAAGAAAGAAAGGATTTAAAAGAACAAGGAAAAAATTTAGGGACTGAAATGTAAGAAAATTTAAAAATAAGGATACAAATGAAAGAAATGAAGAAAACATAATGTTGCCACAAAACTTGACTTACAAACTGGTCGTGAGCAATCAAACTTGAGGAACTTCTCAGAGTTGGTTGCTTGGACGTTTGTACTTCAATCTTCACCGTTTTGAAATTCTGATATTCTTTTCTTTTCTTTTCTTTTTGATCTACTTCAGATTCCTTGTGTTGGAACAATCTGAATTTTCTCTCTCTCTCTCTCTCTCTCTTGTTTTTTTATCAGAATTGAAATAAGAAGATATAGGGCTTACTTGATTCTTTCTTTTTGCTCTGATACCATATGATACGCTCCAACTCTTCAAATGACTTTGTTGAGAGAAGCTTTGATTGTCCGGACCTTTGAATGCAAGCAAGCCTTGTATCACGAACATCTTCTTGAAGAAATGATGATGTGATGGATGCGGAAGTATAATGATAATGGAAGAATGAAGGCTGGAATTTTGGTGAAGTGTTTAAGGGTGTTTAAGTGATGGAAATGGAAGGAAAATGATGAAAATGGATAGTATTCAAGGAATTCAAGAAGGAAACTATACAATAGTGATGTGAGCACATCATTAGAAGCATCACAAGAAGCATAGGACGCTGAGGTTATGCCTACAAGACCAATCACTCTTGCCAAAGCTAAGCAATTATAGGAGGCTTACACTCACAAATGCATCACAACTCCTAGATCAAAACCGATAACTCCCGGGCCCTAAACCGGGGCGTTACAACTTTCCCCCACTTAAGGAATTTTGTCCTCGAAATTACCTGATGGAAAGAGATACGGAACAATTTCTCCATGTAATCCTTCCTCTCCCAAGTAGCCTCTTTCACACCTCGGTGTCTCCACAAAACCTTGACTAACTCGATAGATCTCCCACGCAACACTTTCCTATTCGTAGCAAGAATTTCAATCGGCTCTTCATCATACGACAGGTCTGGGTTCAACTCAATCTCTTCCACTGACATTACATGAGACGGATCCGATCTATACTTTCGAAGCATAGAAACGTGGAATACATCGTGAATCTTCTCTAACTCTGTCGGTAGTCTAAATCTATAAGTAACGGGACCAATGGATCTCGGACTCAACTTACCTTTACTACCAAACCTCATCACCTTCTGCCAAGGTGAGACTTTCAAAAACACTTTTTCATCCACGACATACTCTATCTCTTTCCTCTTCAAATCGGCATATGATTTCTGTCTGTCTGAAGCTGTCTTCAAGCGATCACATATTAGTTTTACCTTCTCGGTAGTGCCCTTAAGCAAGTTTGGCATTGGTACAAGCTTCTGTCCGGCCTCGGCCTAACAAATAGGTGTTCTACAGTTCCTACCATACCGAGCTTCATATGGTGCCATCTAAATACTAGCCTGATAACTGTTGTTATATGCAAACTCCACTAACGTTAGGCGTTTCTCCCAAGAACCCTGAAAGTTGATGATGCAACACCTCAACATGTCCTCCAACACCTGAATAACTCTCTCTGATTGACCATCTGACTGTGGGTGATATGAAGTGTTGAAGTTCAACCAAGTACCCAAGGCACGATGCAAACACTCCCAAAATCTAGCTGTAAACCTCGGATCTCGGTCTGATACAATCAATTTCGGTACCCCATGCAACCTCACTATCTCACTGATGTACAGATCGGCCAACTTATCTAAGGTGTAGGTAGTATGTACAAGTATGAAATGGGCACACTTAGTGAATCTATTGACTATCACCCACATTGAATTCTTCTTCGAAGGAGTCAACAGCAAACCCGACACAAAGTCTATGGTAATACGTTCCCACTTCCATTATGGAATCTTCAACGGCTGTAACAAACCTGAAGGAAACTGATGCTCGGCCTTTACTCACTGACATACCATACACTTACTCACAAACTCGGCCACAACCTTCTTCAACCCAATCCAGTAGTACTCTTCTTTTAACCTACGGTACATCTTCGTACTACCCAGATGCATAGCAAAAGGACTGTTATGAGCTTCATTCAAGATAGTACGCCTTAACTCGGCGTCTTCTGGGACTACTATCCTATTCTTGAAACATAGGATCCCATTCTCGCCAAAGCAGAAATATGTAGGTCTACCCTCGGTTATATCTTGCACGTGAGGTGCCAAATACTCGTCTTGCAACTGTTTCTCTCGAATAAATTGAACCAACGAGGGTTTAACCTGTAACTCAGCTATCAAACCGCCATCCTGTGACACACTCAATCTCGCAAACATAGCTCGCAATTCAACTGCCACTTTTCTACTCAAAGCATCGGCCACTACGTTTGCCTTACCCAGATGGTACTCTATTGTAAAGTCATAGTCCTTAAGAAGCTCTATCCACCTACGTTGTCTAAGGTTCAGCTCTCTCTAAGTCATCAAGTACTTCAAACTGTTGTGGTCTGTATAAACTGTGCACTTCTCACCATAAAGATGGTGTCTCCAAATCTTCAAGGCAAACACTACTGCGGCTAACTCTATATCATGAGTGGGGTAGTTCTTCTCGTGAACCTTCAACTGTCTCGAAGCATAAACTACAACCTTACCCTATTGCATAAGCACACAACCTAAACCTACATACGATGCATCACTGTAAATTACAAACTCTTTCCCTGGTTCAGGCTGAATCAAAATAGGAGCTTCGGTCAAAGCTTTCTTCAACTTCTCAAACGCTTGTTGTCTTGCATATGACCACTCATACGGAACATTCTTCTGGAGCAATTTAGTCAAGGGTGCTGCAATCTTCGAAAATCCTTCAACAAATCTTCGATAATACCCCGCCAAGCCTAGGAAACTACGGATTTCTGTCACTGACTTCGGTTGTTTCCAATTCACTATGGCTTCTATCTTCTTAGGGTCCACACTAATTCCATAGGCCGAGATCACATGACATAGAAAGACTACCTCCTTAATCCAAAACTCACACTTACTCAACTTGGCATACAACTGATTTTCAAGAAAAGTCTAAAGCACTAGCCGCAAATGCTCATCATGTTCTTCCTCGGTCCTAGAGTACACGAAGATGTCATCTATGAACACCACTACAAACCTAACCAAAAACTCATGGAACACTCGGTTCATCATATCCATAAATGTAGCTGGAGCATTAGTCAACCCAAAAGGCATTACCAAGAACTCATAGTGCCCATAACGTGTACGAAAAGCGGTCTTCGGTATGTACATATCTTTCACCTTCAACTGATAGTAACCGGATCTCAAATCAATCTTCGAAAACACTGAAGCACCTCTCAACTGATCAAGCAAATCATCTATCCGCGACAAAGGATACTTGTTCTTCACTATTACCTTGTTCAACTGCCTATAGTCTATACACATCCTCATACTGCCATCCTTTTTCTTCACAAACAAAATTGGAGCACCCCATGGAGAAATACTATGCCTAGTGAAACCTCTATCTGACAGTTCCTAAAGCTGTGTCTTCAACTCTTTCGGTGTCATTCTATACGGAGCAATAGACACAAGTGCAGAATCGAAATACGTCTCGATAGCAAACTCAACTTCCCTATCTGGAGGCAAACCCGACAACTCTTCCGGAAAAACACTCGGAAAAATCACAAACTGTTCTAATGTCTTGCGGTCTAACCCCACTCATATTCGGATTCATCACATAAGCTAAATACGCCTGACACCCCGAATCCATCAATCTCTGAGCTTCTAAAGCAGAAACAACATTGGACAAGAACTTAATGTTCTCGCCCACCACTACAACCTCAAAATCATCCGTAAGTCTCAAGGAGACTCTCTTGGTCTCAAAGTCTACCCTAGCTCCATGCTCTACGAGCCAATCCATGCCCAAAATCACATCAAAACCATAGAACGGCAATTCCATCATGTCAACCGGAAACACATGACCTTGAATCATCAAATAACACCTCCTATACATATTCCTAACTACTACGGCCTCACCAAAAGAACTAGTAACATTTACACCTACTTCTAACCACTCATACGGTAAACCTAGAGATCTTGCATGTTCACCCAAAATGTACGAATGCATCCAACCCGAATCTATCAAAGAAAGCAAAGTCAATGATTGTAACTAGAAATTACCTACAATGACATCCGTGTCATTCCCAGCCTCTCGCTGTGCATACACTCTAGCCGGTCCTCCACCATCGGGCTGAATTGCCACCACATGAGCTAAGTTCCTCTGACCATCGTTTCTCGGCCGAAAATTTCCTCGACCATGCCCACAGCCTCTCTGATTCTCAAAACCCCTAGCTGGAGCCGGTCCACCCCTAGCCGAGTGTGGACAGTTACACCTCAAATGATCTCGGGAACCACAGTTCCAACATACCCCAAAGGTACCCATACACTCGCTCGGATGGCGTCTCCCGCATCTAGTGCACTCAGAAGTGTGAACAACAGCTCCTTGGCCCTGATGGCCCCGTCCATGGTTACCACCCCTTTGTCTCGAATTGGGCTGATACCTCCTATCTTTGTGCCTCTTGGCTTGATCTCTTTCCCAATATGCGTGTCTCTTTCCAGAATCAAACCCGTTAGCACGAGTACTCGAGCCCAAGGTCTGCTCAATATCCTTGGCTGTAGAGACCAAAACATCAAACTCGGTGTAATCCGAAGCAAGCATATAAGTCTTCACATCCCTAGTCAAACCATATCGGAAACGCTCACACCGTTCCCTCTCACTGGGGACCAACTCGGGAGCCTACTGGCTCAATCTCACAAACTGAACCTCATACTCTGACACTATATTACTACCTTGAACCAAGGCCATAAATTATCTCTTCTTCGCATCCTGATATCGAACTCCAAGATACTTCTTCTTAAAGGAAGTTCTGAAGAATTCCCAAGTGACCTTCGCTTTTGTCAAACCCAAAGTAACGGTAGTCCACCAAGCATACGCATCTCCCTGAAGCAAGGAGACAACACAACCCAACTTACGAGTGTCTGAGCACTCCATCTGGCCTAAGATGCATGTAGTACTCTCAGGCCAAGCCTCTGAACCCTCGGGAGTTAAACCACGGAACTCAACTCCACCCAAACTACGAAGTCTCTCAAGGGGTAAACCAGTCCCCGCACCCTGAGGTGGTGTTGCAGCATGTATACCGGCCAAAGCTGTCTGAAAAGCCCCGACTATAGTCTAAATCAAATGAGTCATGTCCGCTCCTGCCGGACCCTAACCCACCTGAGCTCCATTACCCCCAACATTTGCACCAGCCTAAGGCACATTACCTCTTACATCCACCCCATTACCATCAGGAGCAGGAGGAACAAGAGGCACATCCCCGGGTGCCTGGTCACCCGCTCTAGGCCGTCCTCTCGATCTTAACATAACGAAAATAAAATCTAAACAATAAACACATCACCCACAAGAAAACATGAGGTTAGCAAGGGCAAGGATCCAAGCTCTCAAGCTCTTTAAACCAAAACCATTTTCCAATAACAACACCTAGCAATGGGAACACTCGACTAAACTTCAACCAACAACAAGAACAATAAAACATGCTTTCACACACCGTGCAATGGCAAACAAACCAACGGTCTTGAAACGCCTCAATCGGACATCTAGAACTCAAGATATGTCTATTTTAGCAAAGACAACGCATACAGAAATTCCTATACGGGATTAATACGAGATTTTTGGATAATTACGAATTTTCATGATTTTATTTGATTATTTGTAATTTAAATCAATATAAGATTCGGCAATATCTATTACGATCAAATTTATTTAATTAGGATTTTATTTTTAATATTTATTTATTATTAGAAGTTACTTATGTAATTAGGAGATTAGATTTCAGCATTTATTTATTGTATTTAATTTCCTAAGTTTACTAGGATTAGAACTTCTCCAAGGGAGGCTTCAACCACATTATAATTAAGATTTGAATGATTAAAAAAAGTTCTCTTTTGAGTTCCGACTTGCAAGAAGTATAACTTGTGTTCTTTATTTTAGAAGCGATTCTTCAAGTTCGTCAGAATTTGTTGTTGATCTTCACACTCCTGCTTGCCTAGGTAACTGCGTCTAGGAGGGTGGGTTAGAGCCGTTTGAGGTTTCTTGCTTAGATAATTGCTTCTACGAGGGTGCCGAGGACAATTTATCCATTTATTTTCCATCTCCATCGTCATCGCCTATCTTCATCCATCTTTTCACCGATCCAACATTCGCGCCAACATCCTTATCCACTTCCGCAAGCTCAACGTTCGCGTATACGGGGCCGTGTCCGTATCATCCATCATATCAACCGGAAACATGTGGCCCTGAACCATCAAGGGACACCTCCTATACATTTTCCTAACAACCACTGTATCACCAAAAGAGCTAGTATCATTTACGCCTACTTCTAACCATTCACATGGTAACCCTAATGACCTTGCGTGCTCACCCAAAATATAAGAATGTGTCGACCCTGAATCTGTCAAAGAAATCAAACTCAAAGACTGTAACGAGAAATTACTTGCAATAACATCCGTGTCATTCCCAACCTCTCACTGAGCATATACCCTAGTCGGTCCTCCTCCATCGGGCTGAACTGCTACTACATGAGCTAAGTTCCTCTGACCCTCGTTCCTCGACTGAAAGTTACCACGACCGCGCGCCCACGGCCTCTCTAATGCTCAAAACCCCTAGGTAAAGCCGGTCCACCCCTAGCCGGGTGTGGACAGTTGCGTCTCATGTGATCTCGAGAACCACAGTTCCAACACGAACCAAAGGTACCCGTACACTCGCCCTGGTGGCGTCTCCCGCATCTAGTGCACTCCAGAGTGTGTACAACAGCTCCTTGGCCTTGATGGCCCCATCCATAGTTACCACCCCTATGTCTCGAATCAGGCTGATACCTCCTATTCCTATGCCTCTTGGCATGATCTCTGTCCCAATTCGTGTGTCTCTTCCTAGAATTGGACCCACTAGCACAAGCACTGGAGCCTAAGTTCTGCTCAATATCCTTGGCCCTAGAGACCAAAACGTCAAACTCAGTATAGTCAGAGGCTAGCATGTAGGTCTTCACATCTCTAGTCAACCCATACCGGAAGCGCTCACAATGTTCCCTCTCACTAGGAACCAACTCAGGTGCATACTGGCTCAATCTCACAAACTGAACCTCGTACTCAGACACAGTCCTGTTACCCTGAACCAAGGCCATAAACTCCCTCTTCTTCTCATCCAAGTATCGAACTCCGAGATACTTCCTCTTGAAGGCATTTTTGAAGAACTCCCACGTGATATCCGCTTCGGCCATACTCGAAGTAACAGTGGTCCACCAAGTATATGCTTCCCCCTGAAGCAAGGAGAAAATGCATCCCAACTTACGGGCGTCTGAGCATTCCATCTAACCCAAGATGCGTGTGGTACTCTCAAGCCACGCCTTTGAGCCTTCAGGAGTCAACCCACGGAACTCAACTCCACCCAAACTACGGAGCCTCTCTAGGGGTAATCCTGTCCTTGCACCCTGAGGTGGTGGTGCTGTAGCTTGTACACCAGCCAAAGCTGTCTGAAAAGCTCCGACTATGGTCTGAATCAAATGGGTGATGTCCGCGCCCGCTGGACCCTGACCCGCCTGAGCCCCAACACCCCCAACATTAGCACCGGCCTGAGGCCCATTACCATCACCTCCGACTTGCGCACCAGCCTGAGGCACGTTACCTTTTCCACCTACTCCATTACCACCGGGAGCAGGAGGAACATGAGGCTCACCCTCGGGTGCTTGATCACCCGCTCTAGGTCGCCCCCTCAGTCTCACCATATCAAGATAGAATCTAAAACAACAAACACACAACACACAAGAAAAAGGTTAGGTTAGCAAAAGGGCAAGGACTTAGGTTCTCAAGCTCGTTAAACCAAAACCATTTTTTTTACAACACCTAACAATGGGGACATTTGACTAACCCTTAACCAAAATCAAAAGGCCATTAAAACATGCTTTCAAACACCGTACTAGCAAGCAAACTTCAAGCATACATGGTAAAACACTCACAGAGACATAGCAACAACATAGCACATCAACTTACCTCACTTACCTACCCGAGGTCTCGAAAACCTCAGGCTCTGATACCACCAAATGTAACCCCCTCGTCCCGGTCTGGACGACTGACCGGTCCGAGTAGGTTACACAGGGAAAACCGAAGTGAAACCCGTTAAAGCTCCCCTTCGGTTAGCAACCCTAGAAAATTCCTTTTAAACATTATCTTGTCTAAAGGCATTCATACATCCTATGTGAGATACGACAGCGGAAAGACAACGAAGCAATGCAAAGCAATCAAAACAAGTAATTCAACAGCCCATTTTAGCCTTTTCAACATGTCGTATCGATACACTAGGAGACTGTATCGATACGCCTTGACTTGGTCAACAACCCAGAGTCAACCTAGGGAGACCCTATCGGTACACTGGATTGACCGTACCGATACGCCCTCAACGGTCAACTTCTCACAGTCAACGATATAAGACCGTACCGATACACCCTAGACCCGTACCGATATGCCAAAATCTCGTCAATATCTCAGATTTCTAGAGAGCTTTTGGCATACCGATACACCCCCATGTATCGGTACACTAGGCTTAATCTGAGCCCCAAAGTGTAGGACTGTATCGATAGGGCCCTTGGGCGTACTGATACTCCCTGCACTACAAGACTCAACTCTAGATGCATTTTACGACTCGTCTAGCAACACACCAACATTCATACATCATTTAGCATCCAAGACTAAGCATGCGAGGCTACTTAACCGAACAAACATGGCATTCCTCTCAGGATAGGCATTTAGGTAGGAAACATGCATAAAAACATACATGACTTCACCAATTCCCTCAAAGGTAGTAAACACACAAATAGGCATTTCATGGCAAGGTTTCACATGCTTTTAAAACAAACATAAGCATTCATGGATCAAGGTCATAAGCCTTTGAACACAAGTATAAATGCAACAACATACATGGTTTACAAATCCATGACAAGGCCTTAACAACAAACCAACCTATATGAGTCTAACAATGCTCATACAACCACATGGCATCAACAAACCAAACATGCTAGGACATCAAAAGCCAACAAAGGAGTTTGAACTCCAACTACATACAAGTCTAATACCCCCAATGTCTAGGCATTATTACAATTACTTAAATCATACTTGAGCTACTCGAGAACTCCAAAAAGCTCCTCCCTTGCCCACTTGCCTTCTGAACTCTAACGATCTGCATGTTGAAAAAAGGAGAGCGTAAGCTTGATAGCTTAGTGAGCGAAGCTCTAAAAACATCATCAATCATGCAGTTTTCAAAACACATTTTGTAAGTGATAAATTAACCATTTGAATGCACGAAAGCAACACAACAACACAACTACATGGTTTGCACATGCACAAGCAAACACACGGTGGGACCACACATCACCGTTCGACTAGTAGTTTTCCGATGGGACCACACATCACCTTACTCTACTACTAGTCACTACCGGTGGGACCACTCATCACCGTAGTTACACAACCATCATGTGAGGCTCGACACCAACAATGACTACACAACAACAACGGATATAAAAGCAATCCATAAAGCATATTATATCACAACAATTACTCATACATCATCACTTAATCATCAAGGTAGAATTAGTAAACTTACACTTGGGTTTAGGTTATCCCTCAAGGCTCCACCCAACCCCCAAGAAACCCTCTTTGTAATCAAAACAAGTTCAAGACATTTCCACTCATCGATGCAACCCAAACGGAAACCGAACACCGATCTCAAGTCTCCGAATTCCCCGGAATCGTGCCCGAAGCCTCTCCGATGGTTTCCATTGATTCTAGCCAATCAAAAACAACAATTTACTAAATCATTCAGCCCCAAAACCACTATCACAATCAAGATACAATTCCAAGACCCATTTACCGCATTTCCAACCCATGAACTAAACAAAACTTCTTCATTTTCGTACTCCCTAATAACCCAGTAGAAAACTACCAAATCCAATGCCCAAAACGCCTCCAAACACCTTCAAAACACCCTTCTAGCATCACTATAGCACCAGCCCAACTCTCTTTCACAAAACCACACCAAAAACAAAAATTTTGACACTTTTAAAATACCCCCAAAATCCAATTTCGGGATTCTTAATAAAAGCCAACCAAATTGAGATATAATGTATCTTAGGGTTAAGTTAACTCAAAGCTTAACTCTACATGTAAAAAAAAAACGAAAATCCATTAAAGTTTCATACTTTCACTTCAAAACTTGAAAACCTCAAAAACATTGAAAGGGGATTTCTATGAAAACTTAAGCTATGAAAATGTTGGAAATAATGAGGAGAATTAAAAAATGTGCTTACCTTGAAGAGAGCCCTTGAATTGATGAAGAAATTTGATGAAATAGTGTTTAGGGGTTAAGGGGAGGGTTTAAAGTGAAATTGTGAGGAAGAAGAATATGGATAGCATTTTAAAAAATCCCCTTTTCTCTAATCCTATTTCCTTTTATTTTAAAATTACTAGTTTGCCCTTAATGAATCCAAACCCTTTTAATTAAAACCAAAGCTTAATTAAATTTTAAAACGAACCCACGACTCGAACCCGATTTACCCGAGTAACATCCGATCCCTAAACCCGGGGCGTTACAGGTTTCAGACGAGCGGGTCGAAATGGGCCTTTCAATGGACCCGTTGGAATTTTAACTGAGTAAAAAGTACAAAAATTGAGGTTTTGTAAGATAATTGTGTTGAAAAGCTCCTAATCAATTATTTGAACTCCTAATATTTGAATAAAACTTTTTTGTGGTTCATTTTGTAGAGGTTTTGGACGAGCAGGTCTAAATGGGACTTTCAAAGGGCCCGTTGGAATTTTTTTTGAAGAAAGCGGGCCTCATTAAAAACCCCTACTAAAATCCCCAAGCACTAGACTTGGAGAAACCTAAGAAGGGGAAAAGAGTACCCAAGATATATTATTAAGACGAGGTTAAACCTCGCAAAGTACAAGATTTTTGATACAATCAGGGTAAGTGGATCCAAAAGACAAAGAAGACATGGATCTAAGGGCATGAGTAGCCAACGTATGAGCTACAAAATTAGCCTCACGGCAAATAAACTGAACATGAGCTACAGAAAAATCCTCCAAAGCAGAATGAGCCTGCAGAATCAACGGCCCCAAAGGAGAAAGATCTGGCCCAAGAGAGTTGATCCGGTTTGCTAGAGATGCACAGTTTGTCTCGAAAATCAAGTGGCTCCATCCCTGAGATAGAGCAAAGGTAATACCAGCAAGAAGACCTCTCCCTTCAGCTGAAATAGCATCGGAACAGCTGCCCAACGGAAAAGCCAAACCACCCACAACCGTACCAGTGTCATCCCGAGCGACAACACCAACCGCCGCTGCACGAGTGGAAGGATCAAAAGCTCCATCCACATTAACTTTGATAAACCCACGAGGGGGTTGTCTCCATCGAGGAGGGGATGCCAAGGGAATAGATGATGTAGATGAAGAAATTGAGTTAGAGTAGTCCTTAAGGAGACTGATAGAGTTGACAGCAATTAGCCAAGGGGGTTGAAGATGTTTATTATGGATCCAGTCGTTACGCCTATTCCAAATATTCCAAAGAGTAGTTAAAAAGAGGCCAAAGAGATCAGAAGAAAGAAGGGAAGCACCTTCCTCAAGCCACTGGAGGCCCGTAGAGGCGGAGCTATTGATAAAAGAAGAGGGGAGACCAATCAGTTTGAGGGTTTCTGAAGCACCAAAGCAGTCACGGAGAGCGTGTAAAACCGACTCTGAACCAGAGTTACAGATGGGGCATGGCCCAGAATCAGGGGCAAACGTCTGAAGGCGAACCCCAACAGGCAGGGCTTCTGCCCCCAGACGCCAACCAAAAGTTTTAACCTTAGGCAAGACCTTGAGTTTGGCAAGATATTTCCAGAATCGAGGGGGACAAAGTCTAGGCGCTGGGGGTCGTTGCAAGAAAAGATAGCCAGATCTTACAGAATAGATTCCTGAATCATTGGGAATCCAGAGGATGGTATCTCGAGTGTCGTTAATGATAGGAACAGAAAGAATGGTATTGGCATCATCCACAGTAAAGTAAGCACGAACTTTGTCAGGGTCCCAGGCAGCTTGGTTCCGCAACATAAAATCTCGACAACGAATGTGTACTTCCTCCGATAGCTCATAGTCCCCATAGAGGTGAATAGGTGAGGAGCCTCCCCAGTTATCATGATGGATGCGTATGTTACTATTAATACCCGGTCGGTAAAGGAAACCACCAAATAGGTGTTGCATAGCATTATAAAGACCTTGCCAGGCAAAAGAACCTCGCGAAAGCCGAGAGGCATTAAGGATATTACCTGACGGGAAGTACTTGAATTTATAGATTTGTCCCAAGAGGGAATCAGGATCGCAAATAAGGCGCCAAAGTTGTTTGCCAAAAAGAGCAATATTAAAATTATTGAGATCACGGAAACCCAAACCGCCAGCAGATTTAGGCAAGCATACCTGATCCCATGGGAGCATATGCCAACCTTTCTTATTGGATTTCCCAGACCACCAATATCGTCGAATGGCAGATGTCATATCATCAATAATATTTTGGGGTAATAAATAACAGGACATAACATATTGGGGTAAAGATTGTAAAACAGCTTTAATAAAAATTTCCCTACCACTGAAGGAAAGAAGCTGTTTATCCCAATTGGATAATCTATAATGAACTTTATCACGTATAAACCCTAAAGCGAGAGTCTTATTTTTACCAATAAGAAGAGGTACTCCCAGGTAAACACCAGGGTTGGAGACCTCACGTACTTGAAGATAGGAATTTTAACTAAGTAAAAAGTATAAAATTGGGGTTTTTCAATATAATTGTGTTGAAAAGCTCCTAATCAATTATTTGAACTCCTAAATTTTGAATAAAACTTTTTTGTGGTCCTTTTTGCAGAGGTTTCGGACGAGCAGGTTTAAATGGGCTTTAAATGGACCCGTTGGAATTTTAACTCAGTAAAAAGTACAGAAATTGAGGTTTTGCAATATAATTGTGTTGAAAATCTCCTAATCAATCATTTCAACTCCTAAAATTTGATTAAAACTTGTTTTACAGTCCTTTTTGTCGAGGTTTCGGACTAGCAGGTCTAAATGGGCCTTTCAATGGACCCGTTGGAATTTTAACAGAGTAAAAAGTACATAAATTGAGATTTTGCAAAATAATTGTGTTGAAAAGCTCTTAATCAATTACATGAACTCCTGAAATTAGATTAAAACTTGTTTTGCAGTCCTTTTGTAGAGGTTTCGAACGAGCGGGTCGAAATGAGCCTTTCAATGGATCCGTTGGAATTTTAACTGAGTAAAAAGTAAAGAAATTGAGGTTTTGGAATATAATTGTGTTGAAAAGCATCTAATCAATTATTTTAACTCCTAAAATTTGATTAAAACTTGTTTTTCGGTCCTTTTTGTCGAGGTTTCGGACGAGCAGGTCTAAATGGGCCTTTCAATGGACCCGTTTGAATTTTAACTGAGTAAAAAGTAAAGAAATTGAGGTTTTGCAATATAATTGTGTTGAAAATCTCCTAATAAATTACATGATCTCCTAAAATTTGATTAAAACTTGTTTTGCGACCCTTTTTGTAGAGGTTTCGGACGAGCAGGTCTGAATGGGCCTTTCAATGTACCCGTTGGAATTTCAACTGAGTAAAAAGTACAGAAATTGAGGTTTTGCAATATAATTGTGTTTAAAAGCTACTAATCAATTATTTGAACTCCTAAAGTTTGATTAAAACTTGTTTTGCGACCCTTTTTGTCGAGGTTTCGGACGAGCAGGTCGAAATGGGCCTTTCAATGGACCCGTTGGAATTTCAATTGAGTAAAAAGTACAGAAATTGAGGTTTTGCAATATAATTGTGTTGAAAAGCTACTAATCAATTACATGATCACCTAAAATTTGATTAAAACTTGTTTTGCGGCCCTTTTTGTAGAGGTTTCAGACGAGCAGGTCTAAATGGGCCTTTCAATGGACCCGTTGGAAATTTAACTGAGTAAAAAGTACAGAAATTGAGGTTTTGCAATTTCATTGTGATGAAAAGTCCTAATCAATTACATGATCTCCTAAAATTTCATTAAAACATGTTTTGCTTTCCTTTTTGTCGAGGCTTCGGACGAGCGGGTCGAAATGGGCCTTTCAATGGACCCGTTGGAATTTTAACTGAGTAAAAAGTATAGAAATTGAGGTTCTGCAATATAAATGTGTTGAAAAGCTCCTAGTCAATTGAAAGAACTCATAAAATTTGATTAAAACTTGTTTTGTTGTCCTTTTTGTCGAGGTTTCGGATGAGCAGGTCTAAATGGGTCTTTCAATGGACGCGTTAGAATTTTAGTTGAGTAAAAAGTACATAAATTAAGGTTTTGAAATATAATTGTGTTGAAAAGCTACTAATCAATTATTTGAACTCCTAAAATTTGATTAAAACTTGTTTTGAGACCCTTTTTGTCGAGGTTTCGGACGAGCAGGTCTAAATGGGCCTTTCAATGGACCCGTTGGAATTTTAACTGAGTAAAAAGTACATAAATTGAGGTTTTGCAATATAATTGTGTTGAAAATCTCCTAATCAATTATTTGAAATCCTAAAATTTGATTAAATCTTGTTTTGCGGTCCTTTTGGTAGAGGTTTCGGACGAGCAGGTCTAAATGGGCCTTTCAATGGACTCGTTGGAATTTAGCTGAGTAAAAAGTATAGAAATTGAGGTTTTGCAATATAATTGTGTTGAAAATCTCCTAATCAATTATTTGAAATCCTAAAATTTGATTAAATCTTGTTTTGCGGTCCTTTTGGTAGAGGTTTCGGACGAGCAGGTCTAAATGGGCCTTTCAATGGACTCGTTGGAATTTAGCTGAGTAAAAAGTACAGAAATTGAGGTTTTGCAAATTAATTGTGTTGAAAAGCTCCTAATCAATTATTTGAACTCCTAAAATTTGATTAAAACTTTTTTTGCGGTCCTTTTTGTAGAGGTTTCGGACGTGCAGGTCTAAATGGGCCTTTCAATGGACCCGTTGGAATTTTTACCGAGTAAAAAGTACAGAAATTGAGGTTTTGCAATATAATTGTGTTGAAAATCTCCTAAACAATTACATGATCTACTAAAATTTCATCAAAACATGTTTTGCGGCCCTTTTTGTATAGGTTTCAGACGAGCATGTCTAAAATGGCCTTTCAATGGACCCGTTGGAATTTTTACTGAGTAAAAAATACAGAAATTGAGGTTTTTCAATATAATTGTGTTGAAAATCTCCTAATCAATTACATGATCTCCTAAAATTCATTAAAATTTGTTTTGCGGTCCTTTTTGTATAGGCTTCGGACGAGTATGTCTAAATGGACCTTTCAGTGGACCCGTTGGAATTTTAACTGAGTAAAAATTACAGAAACTGAGGTTTTGAAATATTATTGTGTTGAAAAGCTACTAATCAATTATTTGAACTCCTAAAATTTGATTAAAACTTGTTTTGCGATCCTTTTTGTCGAGGTTTCAGACGAGCAGGTCTAAATGGGCCTTTCAATGGACGCGTTGGAATTTTAATTGATTAAAAAGTACACAAATTATGGTTTTGCAATATAATTGTGTTGAAAAGCTCCTAATCAATTATTTGAACTCCTAAAATTTAATTAAAACTTGTTTTGCGGTCCTTTTGTAGAGGTTTCGGACGAGCGGGTCGAAATGGGCCTTTCAATGGACCCGTTGGAATTTTAACTGAGTAAAAAGTACAGAAATTGAGGTTTTGCAATATAATTGTGTTGAAAAGCTCCTAATCAATTACATGATCTCCAAAAATTTGATTAAAACTTGTTTTGCGACCCTATTGTAGAAGTTTCAGACGAGCAGGTCTAAATGGGCCTTTCAATGGACCCGTTGGAATTTCATCTGAGTAAAAAGTACAGAAATTGAGGTTTTGCAATATAATTGTGTTGAAAAGCTCCTAATCAATTATTTGAACTCCTAAAATTTGATTAAAACTTGTTTTGCAGTCCTTTTTGTCGAGGTTTCGGACGAGCAGGTTTAAATGGGCCTTTCAATGGACCCGTTGGAATTTTAACTAAGTAAAAAGTACAGAAATTGAAGTTTTGCAATATAAGTGTGTTGAAAATCTCCTAATCAATTACACGATCTTCTAAAATTTCATTAAAACTTGTTTTGCGGCCCTTTTTGTATAGGTTTCGGACGAGCATGTCTAAATGTGCCTTTCAATGGACCTGTTGGAATTTTAACTGAGTAAAAAGTACATAAATTCTGGTTTTGCAATATTATTGTGTTGAAAAGCTACTAATCAATTAATTGTACTCCTAAAATTTGATTAAAACATGTTTTGTGGTCCTTTTTGTCGAGGTTTGGGACTAGCAGGTCAAAATGGGCCTTTCAATGGATGCGCTTGAATTTTAACTGAGTTAAAAGTACAGAAATTGAGGTTTTGCAATATAATTGTGTTGAAAAGCTCCTAATCAATTATTTGAACTCCTAAAATTTGATTAAAACTTGTTTTGTGGTCCTTTTGTCGGGGTTTCGAACTAGCAGGTCTAAATGGGCCTTTCAAAGGACCCGTTGGAATTTTAACTGAGTAAAAAGTACAGAAATTGAGGTTTTGCAATATAATTGTGTTGAAAAGCTCCTAATCAATTATTTGAACTCCTAAAATTTGATTAAAACTTGTTTTGCGGTCCTTTTGTCGAGGTTTCGAACGAGCAAGTTTAAATGGGCCTTTCAATGGACCCGTTGGAATTTTAACTACGTAAAAAGTACAGAAATTGAGGTTTTGCAATATAAGTGTGTTGAAAATCTCCTAGTCAATTACATTTACTCCTAAAATTTGATTTAACCTGTTTTACGGTCCTTTTGTATAGGTTTCGGACGAGCAGGTATAAATGGGCCTTTCAATGGACCCGTTGGAATTTTTTTTTGAAGAAAGCGGGCCTCGTTAAAAACCCCTACTAATATCCCCAGGCACAAGGCCTTGAGAAACCTAAAAGGGGAAAAGAGTACCCAGAATATATTTATAAATAACGAGGTGAAACCTCGCAAAGAACAGCGTTTTGAATACAATCAGCATACATGGATCCAAAAGACATAGAAGTCATAGACCTAAGGGCATAGGTAGCCAACGTATGAGCAACAATATTAGCCTCACGGCATACATACTGAACATGCGCAGCAGAAAAATACTCCAGTGCAGCATGAGCTTGCAGAATCGTCGGACCCATAGGAGAAAGATTTGGCCTGAGGGAGTTGATCCTGTTCGCAACAGAAGCACAGCCTGTCTCGAAAATCAAATGGCTCCATCCATGGGATTGGGCAAAAGTAATACCGACAAGAAGACCTCTCCCTTCAGATGTAATAGCATTAGAGCAACTACCTAACGGAAAAGCCAGGCTGCCAACAACCGTCCCTGTGTCATCACGGGCTACAACGCCAACTGCCGCTGCACGTGTGGAAGGATCAAAAGCCCCATCCACATTAACTTTAATATATCCACGAGGGGGATGCCTCCAGCGAGATGGAGAAGTCGACGACAAAGGGATGGAAGGGGTAGATGAAGATATAGAATTAGAGTAGTCACGATGAAGACTGATGGAGTTGACAGCAATTAGCCATGGGGGTTGAAGATGTCGATTATGGATCCAGTCGTTACGCCTGTTCCAAATGTTCCAGAGAGTAGTCAAGAAAAGCCCGAAAAGATCAGGAGAAAGGAGGGCAGCACTTTCCTCAAGCCATTGAAGGCCGGTGGAAGCAGTACTATTAATAAGAGAAATGGGTAGACCAATCAACCGAAGGGTCTCCGAAGCACCAGAGCAATCTCGGAGAGCATGGAGAATTGACTCTGTACCAGAATGACAAACGAGGTAGGGCCCTGAGTCTGGAGCGAAAGCCTGTAGGCGAACCCCAACAGGTAGGGCCTCTGACCCTAGACGCCAGCCAAAAGTTTTAACTTTAGGTAAAACCTTGAGCTTGGAAAGAATTTTCCAGATCCGAGGTGGCCAAATTCTTGGCTTAGGGGGGCGTTGCAGAAAGAGATAGCCAGATCTGACAGAATAGATACCAGAATCGTTAGGTCTCCAGAGGATGGAGTCCCGAGTATCATTGATGATAGGAACGAAAAGAATGGAGTCGGCATTGTCCGATGTAAAGTACGCACGGACTTTAATAGGGTCCCAAGATGCTTGGTTCCGAAACATAAAGTCGCGACAACGAATGTGGACTTCATCCGATAACTCATAGTCCCCGTAGAGGTGAATAGTCGAAGAGCCTCCTCAATTATCATGATGGATACGTATGTTACTGTTAATGCCAGGACGATAGAGGAAACCTCCAAAAAGGTGTTGCATAGCATTATAAAGACCTTGTCAGGCAAAAGAACCTCGGGAAGGCCGAGAGGCATTAAGAATGTTGCCTAACGGAAAGTATTTGGATTTATAGATTTGTCCCAGGATGGAGTCAGGTTCGCAGATAAGACGCAATAATTGTTCACCGAGAAGAGCAATGTTAAAGTTGTTGAGGTCCCTAAAACCCATACCGCCAACTGATTTAGGCAAGCACACCTGATCCCAAGGGAGCATATGCCAACCTTTCTTATTAGTTTTGCCAGACCACCAATAGCGTCGAATGGCAGATGTCATATCATCGATAATATTTTGGGGCAATAAGTAACAGGACATAACATATTGAGGTAGAGATTGTAAAATGGCTTTAATAAAAATTTCCCTGCCACTGAAGGAAAGAAGCTGTTTGTCCCAGTTGGATAATCTATCATGAACTTTATCACGTATAAACCCTAGAGCGAGGGTCTTATTTTTACCAATAAGAAGAGGTACCCCGGATAGACACTAGGGTTGGAGACCTCACGAAAATGAAGGTATGAATTAATAGCATGGCGAGTCGAAGCAGGAGTACGTGGGTTGTAAAAGATAGTAGACTTGTCAAAGTTAACTGCTTGTCCAGAGGCAGAAGCATAAGTTTGGAGGGCAAATTTAAGATGTGCAGCTTCCTTGGATTTCGAGTTAAGGAAAACTATACAATCATCCGCAAATAAGAGGTGGTTAACCTTGGGTCCATGCTTACTAGCCCCTAAACCAGGGAGTAGGCCTTGTTGTTTAGCATCGGACAAAAAAGCTGAAAGCCCTTGAGTACAAAAAAGGAAGAGAAAGGGAGATAAAGGACCCCCTTGGTGGAGACCCCTTTAAGGACGAAACAAAGGGGAAAAAGAATTGTTGACCTTAACCGTAAAGGAAACTGAGGAAATACATCTCATTATAATAGATACCCATGATGATGCAAAACCCATGCGGTTCATGACATTTTCAAGGAAAGACCATTCAACCCTGTCGAAAGCCTTTTCCATATCAAGCTTAAGGGCAGCTCCTTGAGAAGACTTAGAAGTACCGGTATTAATTGAGTGAATTATTTCGTGGGTAATAAGAATGTTATCTGTGATATTATGTCCCTGTACGAAAGCAGCTTGATTGGAACTGATACAGAAGGGAATGGTGTGTTTCATTCGATTAACTAAAACTTTGGCAATAATCTTGTAGATTACTGTGCAAAGACTAATGGGCCTTAGATGCCTCATGGTGGTGGGGTCTTTAATCTTGGGTATGAGGACCAGAATAGTTTGGTTAACCGAAGCCATATCAGCTGACCAATTTAGGAGATCAAGGCAGAGTGAGATGACATCTGACCCAACAGTATCCCAATGTTGACGAAAGAAGCCGCTAGGCAATCCATCAATACCAGGGGCTTTTCTAGGATCGATATCACGGAAAGCGATGATAATTTCTTCTGGCGTGAATTCCTTAGAGAGGGACTCATTCATAGTAGTCGTAATAGTGGGAGTGATTTTTGAAAGAATTTGTTCGGACAAGGGTGGATTAGAGGAAGTAAAAAGATTGTGGAAATATGAGGAAGCAATTTTCATAAGGTCGGTATCGTCAGTACACCAAATGTTATTGGAATCGAAAAGGCCAGAGATAGAGTTCTTCTTCTTCCTACTAGAAGCTCGGGCATGAAAGAAACGAGTATTTTTATCTCCTTGAGATAGCCATAGATTGCGAGAACGTTGTGCCCAGTATGCTTCTTGCACCTCAAGTAGTTTGTGGAGCTCAGATTTGGCAGAGATATATCTTTTTTCAGCAGTAGCTGAAAGAGGCCGTTGTAAAAGTTTATTGATTTTTTTAGTGAGAATGTTGATACGACCAGTGGACTTAAGTCTTTGTTGGGATTGCCAGTCTCCTAGGCAGGAGCCAATGGCTTTAATTTTATCCAATGTATTGCCCTTGGTAGAAGACCAAGTTTGTTTAACAACAGAGATGCCTTCATCATTGGTAGCCCAACAAATTTCAAATCTGAACTTGGTTGACGGGGGACGGTGATTTGTTAGAGGAGGCGGCTCCGTACTTAAGAGAAGAAAACAGTGATCAGATTTAGCATCAAAATTGGAAGTGATGCTATAATTGGGATAATTTGCTTTCCATGCCATATTCCCTACGAAACGGTCTAGTCTCTCAAATAAAGTAGGGGTTTTGGGCCCCGTTTTAGACCAAGTGAACCAACCCGTTGTGGGTTTACAGTCGAAAAGGTTATTACGGGAGAGACAATGGCGAAAATTATTAATTTGAGATCTAGCCCGACGGCAGCCGCCTTGTTTTTCGTTATCGAATAGGATTTCATTGAAATCACCACCGAGAAGCCAAGGTAGACCATCATTATTATTGAGTGAATCAATTAAATCCCAAGTTTTAGGTTTATTACTTGTTTCAGAAAAACCATGAATACCAGTGAAATAAAACGAAGAGGAATTGCAACTAATATAAGTATGAATAAAACGATCTAAATAAGCAAGCATATCAATATTATAATTTTTCAATGAAAATAAAGCAAGTCCAGAACATGCATCAGAAAAATCCACCGAAAAAACTAGGTCCATACCTAGCAAAGAACCAAGACGGCTATAAGCCGTATTTTTAAGTTTAGTTTCGCATAAAAAAAGTAAATCAAGATTATGAAATTGAATGTATTGCTGGAGATGTTGAACTGCTTGGACCTTCCCGAGACCCTGGCAGTTCCAACATAAGATGATCATTTCCCTCGGCGGGGCTGTGCTTCAGCCGCCGCCGGAGAGTTTTTTCGGCTGCTCATCACCCGTTGGAATTTTAACTGAGTAAAAAGTATAGAAATTGATGTTTTGCAATATAATTGTGTTGAAAATCTCCTAATCAATTACATGATCTCCTAAAATTTAATTAAAACTTGTTTTGCGGCCCTTTTTGTAGAGGTTTCGGACGAGCATGTCTAAATGGGCCTTTCAATGGACCCGTTGGAATTTTAACTGAGTAAAAAGTATAAAAATTTAGGTTTTGCAATATAATTGTGTTGAAAAGCTACTAATCAATTATTTGAACTCCTAAAATATGATCAAAACTTGTTTTGCGGTCCTTTTTGTCGAGGTTTCGGACGAGCAGGTCTAAATGGGCCTTTCAATGGACCCGTTGGAATTTTAACTGAGTAAAATATATAAAAACTGAGGTTTTGCAATATAACTGTGTTGAAAATCTCCTAGTCAATGGAATGAACTCCTAAAATATGATCAAAACTTGTTTTGCGGTCCTTTTTGTCGAGGTTTCGGACGACCAGGTCAAAATGGGCCATTCAATGGACGCATTTGAATTTTAACTGAGTAAAAAGTACAGAAATTGAGGTTTTGCAATATAATTGTGTTGAAAAGCTACTAATAAATTATTTGAACTCCTAAAATTTGATTAAAACTTGTTATGCGGTCCTTTTGTAGAGGTTTTGGACGAGCAGGTCTAAATGGGCCTTTCAATGGACGCGTTGGGATTTTAACTGAGTAAAAAGTACAGAAATTGAGGTTTTGCAATATAATTGTGTTGAAAAGCTACTAATAAATTATTTGAAATCCTAAAATTTGATTAAAACTTGTTATGCGGTCCTTTTGTAGAGGTTTTGGACGAGCAGGTCTAAATGGGCCTTTCAATGTACCCGTTGGAATTTTAACTGAGTAAAAAGTACAGAAATTGAGGTTTTGCAATATAATTGTGTTCAAAAGCTCCTAATCAATTATTTGAACTCCTAATATTTGAATAAAACATTTTTGCGGTCCTTTTTGTAGAGGTTTCGGACGAGCAGGTCTAAATGGGCCTTTTAATGGACCCGTTGGAATTTTAACTAAGTAAAAAGTACAGAAATTGAGGTTTTGCAATATAATTGTGTTGAAAAGCTACTAATAAATTATTTGAACTCCTAAAATTTGATTAAAACTTGTTATGCGGTCCTTTTGTAGAGGTTTTGGACGAGCAGGTCTAAATGGGCCTTTCAATGGACGCGTTGGAATTTTAACTGAGTAAAAAGTACAGAAATTGAGGTTTTACAATATAATTGTGTTGAAAAGCTACTAATAAATTATTTGAAATCCTAAAATTTGATTAAAACTTGTTATGCGGTCCTTTTGTAGAGGTTTTGGACGAGCAGGTCTAAATGGGCCTTTCAATGTACCCGTTGGAATTTTAACTGAGTAAAAAGTACAGAAATTGAGGTTTTGCAATATAATTGTGTTCAAAAGCTCCTAATCAATTATTTGAACTCCTAATATTTGAATAAAACATTTTTGCGGTCCTTTTTGTAGAGGTTTCGGACGAGCAGGTCTAAATGGGCCTTTTAATGGACCCGTTGGAATTTTAACTAAGTAAAAAGTACAGAAATTGAGCTTTTGCAATATAATTGTGTTGAAAAGCTCCTAATCAATTACATGAACTCCTAAAATTTGATTAAAACTTGTTTTGCAGTCCTTTTTGTAGAGGTTTCGGACGAGCGGGTCGAAATGGGCCTTTCAATGGACCCGTTGGAATTTTAAATGAGTAAAAAGTACATTAATTGAGGTTTTGCAATATAATTGTGTTGAAAAGCTCCTAATCAATTATTTGAACTCCTAATATTTGAATAAAACATTTTTGCAGTCCTTTTTGTAGAGGTTTCGGACGAGCAGGTCTAAATGGGCCTTTCAATGGACCCGTTGGAATTTTAACTGAGTAAAAAGTACAGAAATTGAGGTTTTGCAATATAATTGTGTTGAAAAGCTCATAATCAATTATTTGACTCCTAATATTTGAATAAAACATTTTTGATGTCCTTTTTGTAGAGGTTTCGGACGAGCAGGTCTAAATGGGCCTTTCAATGGACTCGTTGGAATTTTAACTGAGTAAAAAGTATAGAAATTTAGGTTTTGCAATATAATTGTGTTGAAAAGCTCCTAATCAATTACATGAACTCCTAAAGTTTGATTAAAACTTGTCTCGCGGTCCTTTTTGTAGAGGTTTCGGATGAGCGGGTCGAAATGGGCCTTTCAATGGACCCGTTGGAATTTTAACTGAGTAAAAAGTACAGAAATTGAGGTTTTGCAATATAATTGTGTTTAAATGCTCCTAATCAATTATTTGAACTCCTAATATTTGAATAAAACATTTTTCCGGTCCTTTTTGTAGAGGTTTCGGACGAGCAGGTCTAAATGGGCCTTTCAATGGACCCGTTTGAATTTTAACTGAGTAAAAAGTACAAAAATTGAGCTTTTGCAATATAATTGTGTTGAAAAGCTCCTAATCAATTACATGAACTCCTAAAATTTGATTAAAACTTGTTTTGCAGTCCTTTTTGTAGAGGTTTCGGACGAGCGGGTCGAAATGGGCCTTTCAATGGACCCGTTGGAATTTTAAATGAGTAATTAGTACAGAAATTGAGGTTTTGCAATATAATTGTGTTGAAAAGCTCCTAATCAATTATTTGAACTCCTAATATTTGAATAAAACATTTTTGCAGTCCTTTTTGTAGAGGTTTCGGACGAGCAGGTCTAAATGGGCCTTTCAATGGACCCGTTGGAATTTTAACTGAGTAAAAAGTACAAAAATTGAGGTTTTGCAATATAATTGTGTTGAAAAGCTCCTAATCAATTATTTGAACTCCTAATATTTGAATAAAACATTTTTGCGGTCCTTTTTGTAGAGGTTTCGAAAGAGCAGGTGATAGAGTAGCGCAATTGTGGATTTGGAAGCCTTCAATCAAGTTGTTGCAAGAACTAGGGGCTCTAGACTCAATCAAGAAGATTAGGAGCAGATCTGAAAATTCAAGAGAAAAGAGAAGGGTTTTTCTTGAAAAATTCAGATTCAAGGCTGGAAAATCAAAGAAACAAAGATAAGAAAGAAGATTAGGGAATGGATAATAAGAATTAAAACAAAAAGATTGAAAAAGATTAAAGAAGAGGTAGATAAAAAAATCTGAAAATTCAGCTTTGTTTATGGCTATGGAGATGGCATGAAGTTGAAGATGGAGATGGCTTGATGGATTTGTGATGGTTTTGTCCTCGGCACCCTCTTAGACGCAATTACCTAAGCAAGTAACCTCAAGCGGCTCTAACCCACCCTCCTAGACGCGATTACCTAGGCAAGCAAGAGTGTGAAGATGATCTCCCTCACAAGAACTCGTCGGACTTATGTTGAAGAAGACTTCGAAGGCACAAGTAATCAGCACTTGCAAAAATAAACTCACTAAATATTTTATTAATCCAAGAAAATCTCAATAATCTCCATTACAATGGTGGAGGCTTCATCCTTTTATAGGTGAAGGATAGCCAAAGTAATCTAACTTCTACTAAAACTAGGAAACCCTAATTTAATTAAAAAAATAAAAGAAAAACAGCCTTTAAACTCCTTGTGCTTGGGCTGCAAGTGATAAGTTGATAAGTGCAGGTGATAAGTTGATAAGAGTTGCTTGGGAGAAGGGTGGCTGGTTCCTAAAGTATATAAAACCCTAAAAACATAATTTAAATGTTAATAATTAAGTTGGGCTAAGTCTAATTCGTCCAAAAGCCTTATATAATAGCTTTTGGGCTGAATTTTACAAATTCCCGTAATAATCCCGTATCCAGTTTTCTGCATGCGCAGTCTTCAGTAAAATGGACGTATCTTGAGTTCCCGATGTCCGATTGATGCGTTTCAAGATGCGTTGGAAAGGTAACTGAATGTCGGTCAATTTGTTAGAAGACAACTTTGCCCAGAAATGCCAGGATCCCATCCGAAATGTCGTCTCAAGTTGGCTGACTTTCCAGACTTCACAAACAAATTCAACTTCTTGTCCAATATGCATTGCTTTAGCCCTCCCATGCATGTATCATTCCCCCACTCCTCAAAAGGATTCGTCCTCGAATCAAAAACAGTAAAAGAAGGACGTTTAATAATGGCAATCGAAACAGAATCTTTGTCATAGGTGGAATGATCCAATTGAGCTCCTCTTAATGGTTCAACAAAATCCTGAAAAAAGAACTCAAAGCCACTCGAAACAATGATGTTATGATTAGGTCGAAAAAAATCTCTCTTTATTTTTTTCTCGTCTTTTTCATTTGGAAATTGTTCGACTTTTACCTCATGTTTATATTCACTCACCAAAATTGGGCCATTAATTTGACTTTTATTGCTCTCGGCCTCTTGACTCTTGGTCTTTTTCAAATAAGATAACTCACATACCCAATTCCTCTCACAAATAATATCATCGAAATACAATTTCTGTAGAGGATGAAGTGTTTCTAACATAATGATAGGACGAGAATCAAATAAAGGGTTAGAATCACACTTACTTTCTTGGGAGGTTGTTGATGAATCAAGAGAACTGACTACTAAGCACGAAAGATTGTCTTGATTTATGGGTTCAAGTGTTTCTTCTTCCGAAACGTCATCTTCTGGGGGTATTTTCTCATTATTGGGTAAGGTTAAACTCTCAGTAGTGACATCTTCCCCATGTTCTCGAGGATAACAAATTTCTTCGACATCTTGCTTTCCTCGGTCTTCTTCGATATGACTCACCGACGTTTGTTCATTATCCTTTTGGAATAGCGATGATTCTTCTTCCTTCGGCGTCGTACTACTAGAGTCGAATAGTGCATTAGTAGGGCTGTGAAAAGATGAAGGTTGAGATGTACCTTTATCAAAAGAGGAGTATTTCTTCCGACAAGTCTTGGATTCTTGTTGTTGGTAATGTTTGGGAACGAATCGCTCTCTCATGACCTTTTTAAGTTCATCCCATGTTCTTATTTTGGCTTCACCATAGTACTGCATATTCCTCGAACTTTAGGGCCACTAATGAAGCTTGATCTTCCTCGGGATATCCGTAACAACCAAACAAGAAATCAACCCTCTTTTCCCAATCACAATAACCATCAGGATCATACCTTCCTTGAAAAGAAGGTATTCTAAATTTTGGGATGGCCAAAGTGTGTGCGGATCGCCTTGGTTCAGTTCGCCTTTCTTCACAAAAATTGAAGGAATGCCTCGGCTTGGTCAATGAAGGCTTTCTTCGATAAGTAGAACCCAAAGTATCATGTTGTTTTGCACGAGTCTTGTCTCTGTGAAACATCCTGGAACACTCAAATTTACAAAGGTGAAAAACAAAAGAAAGAAAACTAGAAATCTCACTAAACACTCCAAGAAAGAAATACTTAGCGAGGCAAGTAAGCCGATCTTGTACTCTTTAAAGACCTTCCTGCCACAAGTCAACAAGTTATAATCGGAGTTTAATCCTAACAATGAGTCCTATTTGTACTAGGAGTCCAATAAAAGGTATGACACCAATTGAATTCTAGTTGCAAGGAGAAAGAAAGGTATGCAACTTTTAATTTCCTACTAACACAAGAAGCAAGAAGGTGTTAGATAATATATAGAACTCAATAAAAAGGTAAAACAAATGAAAACAAGTAGTTGAGAATGAAAGAAGATCAGAAAACCCGAAAAAACCCTGAAATTTACAGCAACTTGATCCACTTTGTTCGAGATGTTCCCAAAGTCAAAAAATTCTGAAATTTTTTGTGGAGACTCCTACAATGGTGTAGATCTGATCTGGAAATTTTCAGCTCAAAATTCGTTCGTTTGAATTTTGCGAATTTTCCCCTTTTATTCGATTTTTTCACCCAAAACGCCAAAATTCTTGCCAAGAATCGTCCCAAATCTGATACCAAATGATAGAGTGGCGCAATTGTGGATTTGGAAGCCTTCAATCAAGTTGTTGCAAGAACTAGGGGCTCTAGACTCAATCAAGAAGATTAGGAGCAGATCTGAAAATTCAAGAGAAAAGAGAAGGGTTTTTCTTGAAAAATTCAGATTCAAGGCTGGAAAATCAAAGAAACAAAGATAAGAAAGAAGATTAGGGAATGGATAATAAGAATTAAAACAAAAAGATTGAAAAAGATTAAAGAAGAGGTAGATAAAACAAATCTGAAAATTCAGCTTTGTTTATGGCTATGGAGATGGCATGAAGTTGAAGATGGAGATGGCTTGATGGATTTGTGATGGTTTTGTCCTCGGCACCCTCTTAGACGCAATTACCTAAGCAAGTAACCTCAAGCGGCTAGGCAAGCAAGAGTGTGAAGATGATCTCCCTCACAAGAACTCGCCGGACTTATGTTGAAGAAGACTTCGAAGGCACAAGTAATCAGCACTTGCAAAAATAAACTCACTAAATATTTTATTAATCCAAGAAAATCTCAATAATCTCCATTACAATGGTGGAGGCTTCATCCTTTTATAGGTGAAGGATAGCCAAAGTAATCTAACTTCTACTAAAACTAGGAAACCCTAATTTAATTAAAAAAATAAAAGAAAAACAGCCTTTAAACTCCTTGTGCTTGGGCTGCAAGTGATAAGTTGATAAGTGCAGGTGATAAGTAGATAAGAGTTGCTTGGGAGAAGGGTGGCTGGTTCCTAAAGTATATAAAACCCTAAAAACATAATTTAAATGTTAATAATTAAGTTGGGCTGAGTCTAATTCGTCCAAAAGCCTTATATAATAGCTTTTGGGCTGAATTTTACAAATTCCCGTAATAATCCCGTATCCAGTTTTCTGCATGCGCAGTCTTCAGTAAAATGGACGTATCTTGAGTTCCCGATGTCCGATTGATGCGTTTCAAGATGCGTTGGAAAGGTAACTGAATGCCGGTCAATTTGTTAGAAGACAACTTTGCCCGGAAATGCCAGGATCCCATCCGAAATGTCGTCTCAAGTTGGCTGACTTTCCAGACTTCACAAACAAATTCAACTTCTTGTCCAATATGCATTGCTTTAGCCCTCCCATGCATGTATCAGCAGGTCTAAATGGGCCTTTCAATGGACCCGTTGGAATTTTTTTTGACAAAAAAGGCCTCATTAAAAACCCCTACTACTGTCCTTCGAGCAGAGCTAGAGGACCCTAAATAGGGGAAAAGAGTGTCTATGTTTTATTATATCAAGAAGAATTTTTACAATATGATTGATACAATGAGGAATATCAGTATCAAAAGATATGGCAGACATGGTGCCAAGCGAGTAGGTAGCCAAAGAATGTGCTACATGATTTGCCTCACGGCGTACAAAAGAAACAGAAGCTGATACAAAGTCATGAAGAGACTCCCGAATCTGTTGAAGAAGAGGCCCCAAGGTAGAAAGGTCCAATCCTGGATTGTTGATTCTATTTGCAATAGAAGCGCAATCTATTTCAAGCAGAATCCGAGTCCATCCTCGAGAGCGAGCAAAGGTGACTCTGGCAAGAAGGCTATCTCCTTCACAAGTAACTGCATCCGGGCGGCTACCTAGCGGAAAAGCGAGGCCCCCCACAACTGCACCTGTAGAGTCACGTGCAACAGCGCCAACAGCCGCAACACGAGTAGAGGGATTGAAAGCCCCAATCTACATTAATTTTTATATGGTTAGATGGGGGAGGATTCCAACAAGGAGGAGAAAGGAGAGAAGGCGCTGGAATGGGATGAGATGAGGCATTATAAAAGTCGTTATGTAAACTAATGGAATTTACGGTGATAAGCCAGGATGGTTGCAAATGGTGATTATGAATCCAGTCATTACGCCAATTCCAAACATTCCAGATAGTAGTAAGAAAAAGACCAAATTTATCAGAAGGTAGGAGATGGGCGGCTTCCTCTAACCATTGCAAAGGTGTAGTAGCCGAACTCCTATAAATGCCAGTGGGAATACCAGATAGCTGTAGGGCTTCAGCAGCCCCTGTGCAATCACGAAGAGCATGGAGAATGGTCTCTGTGTGACCACCACAAATGGGACAAGGCCCCAAGTCTGGTGAGAAAATTTGCAGTTTGGAACCAACTGGTAGAGCACCAGACGCCATACGCCATCCAAAAGTTTTGACTTTGACTTTAGGCAAGGCCCTGACTTTGGACAGAAATTTCCAAAAACGAGTGGGTGATGTTTGTGGAAGCACAGGACGTTGTAAATAAAGATAACTAGAACGAACCGAGTAAATGCCCGAGTCGTTGGGAGACCAAAGAATAGAGTCACGGTGATCATTTATAATTGGTATACTGAGAATGGTGGTCACGTCTGTTGGGTTAAAGTAACGATGTACTTTGACAGGATCCCAAGCGGTTTGGTTACGAAACATGAAGTCACGGCAACGAATATGAACTTCATTAGAGATTTCATAATCCCCCGTAAGGGTAATAGGGGAAGGACCGCCCCAGATATCTTTATGTACTCTTATATTACTGTTAATTCCTGGTCGGTATAGGAAACCTGGGAGGAGGCGTTGTATAGCATTGTACATACCTTGCCAGGCGAAGGAGCCACGAACAGGCCTGGAGGCATCGATGATGTTCACTGAAGGGAAATATTTAGCGCGATATATTTGACCTAGTAAAGAATCTGATTCACAAATGAGTCTCCATATTTGTTTGCCCAAGAGAGCGACATTGAAGTCATATAAATCCTTAAACCCCATACCTCCAGCAGCCTTAGGTAAACAAACATGGTTCCATGGTAGCATATGCCATCCTTTTTTATTGGATTTACCGGTCCACCAATATTGCCTGATAGCTGAAGTCATATCATCAATAATGTTTTGTGGAAGAAGATAACAAGACATAACATATTGAGGAAGGGATTGGAGGACTGATTTAATGAAGATCTCTCGACCACTGAAAGAAAGAAGATGTTTATCCCAGCTAGAAAGGCGGTCGTGAACATTATCACGTACAAATCCTAGTGATTCAGTTTTATTCTTTCCTATGAGGAGGGGAACACCTAGGTAAACACCGGGGTTGGACACCTCACGTACTTGTAGGAGACTGTTTATCGCAGTTCTTGTAGAGGATGGGGTACGAGGATTGTAAAAGATTGTTGATTTATCAAAATTTACCGCTTGACCAGAGGCAGCAGCATAAGTTTGTAGAGCTCTTTTAAGATGAGTAGCTTCAGTTATAGAGTTATTGATGAAAACCATACAATCATCAGCAAAAAGAAGATGATTAACTTTGGGTCCATATTTGCAGGCACCAAGTCCCGGAAGAATGTTTGTTTGTTGAGCAGCAGATAGGTAGGCAGAGAGCCCTTGCGTGCAGAATAGAAAGAGGAAAGGGGAAAGAGGATCACCTTGGCGTAAACTACGTTGAGGTTGAAAAAAGGGGGAGAAAGAGTTATTAATTTTGACTAAAAAAGACTCTATGGTTATACATCGCATAATGAGGGAAATCCAGTCAGATGCGAAACTCATGTGTTCCATAACATTTGCTAAGAAGGATCATTCAACTCGATCAAATGCTTTTTCCATATCTAGTTTAAGAGCAGCTCCTTGAGATGATTTGGTTGCCCCTGAGTTAATATTGTGAATGATTTCATGAGCAACAAGAATGTTATCAGAGATGTTGCGTCCTTGGACGAAGGCTGCTTGATTAGTGCTAATACAAATGGGAATTGTTTGTTTCATTCTATTGACAATAGTTTTAGCAACTATTTTGTAAAGAACAGTGCAAAGACTGATTGGTCTAAGTTGTTTCATGGTAGTTGGGTCATTGATTTTGGGAATAAGAACCAGAATAGTTTTATTGACTAAAGACATATCAGTAGTGCCATTTAGTAGATTGAGGCATAGATTGATAACGTCTTCTCCAACAGTGACCCAGTGTTGATGGAAAAAACTACTTGGTAGACCATCAATACCAGGAGCTTTCCTAGGATCAATGTCCCGGAAAGCGTGGAGTATTTCTTCCTTAGTGAAGGATCGAAGTAGATTGTCATTCATAGACTGATTGATAGAAGGAGTAATTTTATCGAGTATATTATCGGAGATTTGGGGGTTGGAAGACGTAAAGAGATTTTGGAAATAGCTCGAAGCAATAGATATGAGGTCTGACTCGGTCGTACACCAGTTGGAGTCGAATAAGCCATTAATCGAGTTTTTTTGCTTCTATTGTTTGCCCGTGCATGGAAAAATCTCGTATTTTTATCTCCTTGAGAAAGCCAGAGCGTACGAGATCTTTGAGCCCAATAAGTTTCTTGTTCTATTAGCAGTTTGTTAAGTTCAGTTCGATATTTTAAATAAATGCTTTCGGTTGTGGCAGTTAGGGGCCGACATAGGAATTTGTTTATTTTCTTGGTTAGAAAATTAATACGCCCGGAGGATTTAGGTCTCTGATGATTCTGCCATTCCTCCAGGCATGTACCAACAGCCTTTATTTTATCAATAGTTGTACTAGAGGTAGTTGTCCAAGTGCATTTTATATTAGAGATATTGTCCTCATTATTAGCCCAACAATTCTCAAAACGGAATGTGCTGGGTGATCGATGAAGTGGGATGATCGCAGGGGATGTATCAAGAGACAGGAAACAATGGTCAGACTTGGCCACATATTCCGTTGTGATGCGAAATGAAGGAAACAGATTCTACCAAGCCGAGTTAGCAACGAACCGGTCTAGTCTTTCATGTATAGTTGGGGTTAGAGGCCCAACTTTTGTCCAAGTAAACCATCCCGATGTTTGCTTACATTCAAAAAGATTGGTGCGTGAAAGACATTGACGAAAGTTGGTTATTTTGTGATCTAGCCCTTCGACTTCCACCTTGCTTTTCGGTGTCTGATAAGATTTCATTAAAATCCCCTCCTAGAAGCCAAGGAACATTATTATTATTTATATTTAAGGAGTCAATAATTTCCCAAGTTTTATATTTTTGGCTAGATTCGGAGTGGCCATGTATACCCATGAAAAAAATGTTGCAATTGTTTGAAGTGATTTGAGTATGTATATAACGCTGAGAGTACGAAAGTAAAGTAATATTAATATTGTTGGAAGCAAATAAAGCAATATCGGAACACCCCTCCGTAGGGGGAATAGAAATAATGTTTATAAAACCTAAAGAAAGGCAAAGTTGGCTACAAGCCACATTATTAAGTTTTGTTTCGCATAGGAAAATAACATCAGGGACGAATTGCCGGACATAGTCACGAAGATGTTGAACCACCGGGGCTTGTCCTAAACCCTGGCAGTTCCAGCATAGGAGCTTCATTTTGCTCAGCGGGGCTGTGAGTCAGCCGCCGCCGGAGAGTTTTTTGAGCTGCTCATCCCAGCTTTTGGGGTGGAACCGGATGATTTGGATTTCTTTGGCGGGAGCGACACTTGAATGGGGGAGCGGTGTTTTGTGCCACGATTCGGAGGGGCTTGAGCAGGGGCCGGAGCTGCATCATTTGGGTAAGTTTTCAATAGCCATTGGTTAAAATAATTGAAAATGGTATCGGTAGAAATAGGGGGCTTACGCAATTCAGCTTCTATTTTCTTAATTTGCTGGGCAGTTGGACTTGGAACACCATCATCCGTGGTATCCCATTCCCCATCAGAATCATCTTCAAGAATCGGGTAGATGGTGTTTATAGGTTGGGGCTCGAGAGGGGCTTTCTGCTTTGAATCTGTAGCAGATGGATCATTGGCAGGGGGACATCACCCATGGCCGTATCTGTATTGGGGGCATCCTCGGTGGGTTACTCCAAAAAGGATGCAGCATCGCCCTCGTTAAGAGAGCCTGTATAAGATTTGAGACAAAACAGTTTAGAAAATGAATTTTTTTTGATAAGGAGGTTAATGATGATGGGAGGATATAGAGATATACCCATAACATTCGGTTCATTGTTTGGAGCAGGATTATTGTTGGCAGCAGCAACTGGAACATGATTAGCTGTGGGTAGAAAGTACGAACACGTAAATAGAAAGAACAGAGGAGATAAAATAATTTTATATCGAAGCTGTGAAAGAGATGAAAATTTTATAATAAAGTAAAGTAGGGTACCATTTGGTAAAGGATTGTTCTGGTTGAGTTCAGGTTCGACATAGCGAAGGCACCCCCGGGTACCAGCTGGGCGGCGTCTTGGAGGGAGATAGCGGAGCCATTCCCCGTATTGCAATTTGTTCAAATCAAGTAAAGTAGGGCAGTTTTCAATCGTATGACTAATAATTCCGCAGCCAGGACATAAGGTGGGAAGGCGTTCGTATTGAATACGACACATGGTTTTGTTGGTTTCCGATCCTATGAAAACAAAACGGGTGACTGGTTTGGTAATATTCAGGAAGATCTCTACACGCAAAACTTCTTTCATGTTTCCTTCAGCTTCTCGAGTATCAGTTCGGATGACATTGCCTACCATAGACCCAAGGGCATGTCCCACAAGGTGCGAGCGGTCAAAGTCCTCATAGAGTGAGGATGGGAGGGAAAAGATGCGGATCCAGATCCTCATAGAGTTAAAAGAATACTCTCCAAGCGGCTTAGCAGGGTCATACTCAGTAATGGCTAGCCATTCATCCTTATACAGCCAAGGGCCGCGATTAAGGACTTCATAACATGACTTGACGTCCTTGAATTTGATCTTCAGATAGTTGTCTTGAATAACGGAGATGGACACCACGTTGTTTGGCTTCCAGATGCCTTCAAAGGCGTTGATGACAGCGTAAATATCAACAGTTTTGGAGGAGATAAAACATCCTAAGAGGAAAACCTTGGGGTCCTCCTCGACAAAATCCCAGCCGATATCTGGGGTATACAGTAGTTCTGCTTCCTCATTGGTGAGGTCAAGAGAGCTAAGTTGTGGGATAGATGAAGACGCCATAGTAGAGGGATATTGAAAAAATAGAGATGTGGGATAATAGAAAGCTTGTGGTAATGTGCTTAACTGTTGGTCGTATAAAAAGAAGTGGTTTATGATGATAATACTATGGCAAGTATTGAAAAAAGGAAGGAAATAAAGATTTAGGTTCCATGAATCACGGGTTAAATTGAAGTTAGGAGGGAAAGGTTGAAAAGCAGCATAATAGTATGGAAATAGAATGTTTAATGAGGAAATCAGTTTTGAAAATTTTGATTTTAGTAAGTAAGGAACTTTAGTAAAATCAGGGAATGTAATAAAGTCAAAGTAGTAAGAAAAGTAATTATTAAAAGGTTGGTTGATTTTAATACCATAACGGGAATTTTGAATAAAGAATACTCTATTAACATTAAATAGATAAAAATAAAAAAGGATTTTATTAAAAGGTATGAATAATGAGAAAATTAAGGCAAAAGTTGAGGAATTGATTCTTTGAAACGGAAGGAATTGTACCAGAAGGTTTGAAAGGAAATAAAGAGTATAATTGAAGTTGTAATTACTCGTATTAAGGGATAAAAAGGGAAAGTCTGAACAACTATTAATAATTATTGAAGGCATAATTAAAGGACAACGGATTAGTCTATACATCAATTTATAATTTAATGCTGGAAGGTTGATAGCAAAGGTAAGAGGATGACAGTTAAGAAGAAAAAGGAAAGAGTAATTAATTAGAAAAATTTGAAACATTAATGTTATGAAAAGACCTGAAAAGATGTATTAAATATATGAGTAGAAAAGTTCGGAATAAAAAATGGTAGGCCGTTTAGAATAATAATTGAATGTGAGAGAGAAAAATTTGAGAGTTTGAAATTTTGATTAATATATATATAAAAAAAGGTCCCTGTATGATAGGGTTTTGATAAAATCCCTTAATTGGGCTAGTAAGGAGTCACCTAAAGAGGCGTGGTAGGAATAAAATTCCTTAGTGTTAATCGAACAGAGATATATATGTATATAGTAACATACATATAGTGAATAGCAGTAAACATGCAGAGCAAAAAATGGCATGAAGACATACATCTAAAGATATAAAGAAAGCAAATAAAAAACGAAGCAAAAAGAAAAGCAGGAAAAATGCAGCCATAAAGAAATACAAACCCAGGGAAAGGAGGAAGCGGGGTAAAGAAGGTTAATACAGGCCAAATGAGCAAATAGGGGGTAAAAAAATAAAATTAAATACTAATGAAAAATTACAAAATCAGAGAAGGAATGAGGAGGGAGTCCCGCAACGCTGCATGATTATATTAGCAGAAGGGTGCATAATCTGTATAGAGATGTACATCATAGAAAGGTTAGTGTGCATCATGGAAAGGTCAAAAAGACATATAGTGAGATGATAAAAATTATAGTCTAAATGAGAAATTAAGATGCCAAGGAAAAGATGGTAATATTGAGGAAAATTACCAGATGGAAAAAGGGTACCAATTAATATAAAAGATAAAGATGTAGAGCCTATTTAAGGGAGTATTACACATAGAAGGATAGGGAATAAGCATAATAAACTTATAAGGATGTTCAAAAAACTTCTACCAGCAGAACATATATGCAATAGTGATGATCCATTTAGTATGAGAGCATATAATAATGCTAAGGAGAATTACTGTAATCGAGTAGACATACAACATTATGGTTCCTGTAATCAAGGCTTTAGAGCTAATAGTCCAATTATAAGTTCCTAGAATTTTGGATAGATTAATTTTGTCACAGGGGGGCAAGAGAACAGTATTTGGTAAGGTAGCATATATATTTAAAGAATTACATGAGTAGGTTGAAAAGTTTCTAAAGGGAACAATTGGTTGAAGATGATACATATCACAGTTATATTTAAAGGAGAGTATCATGATAGTGATTGGCAGGGAGAATGAAAGCAAAAGATATAAGTAAAACCCAATAATAAAGAATGTAGTAAGAGTAAACACCAACACGTAATTAGTATATATAAAGATAAGAATGAACCTCTGTGACAGCCAAGTGAGGAAGAGAGTTCTAAAATCGTGAATCCATGAATGGCATCTATTAATTTTGTCCAAAGAGACAATTGTAATTGTTGTTGTAGATTCCTGGAGTTGAACAGAGAGGAGTCTTCTATGATTTGCTTTCAAGCAATGGGTCACAGGAAATCCAAAAGACAAAGTAAAATTGTGTGGAGTTAGTGATGAGATATAACCATAGATGAAATACAGAAAGTTATAATAATATATAGTATTTGAGAATCCCAAAAAGTGGGATGGAGTAATTTTCCCTAGAAGGGCTCGATGTATATTTGAAACAATAGTAGTTGTCAATGGCATAACAGATGTGTTAGCATAGGGATTGAGAGAAAAAGATAAACCAAAGAGAATGTTTTTGCGGTAATATGATAGAGAATGTGGGATGAAGGGATGGTAATCTGATATGATATAGAAGGTAGATGCATAACATTTAAAGGAAAAATGAAAACAATCAATGTAATCAATGGGGTGTATTAAGAATAGCATTGAAAAATCCATAGACAAATCCCAAGCGATAACAGAGAAGTAAACAATCAACGAATGCTTAAATATGAATATAGTGATAACAGAAAAGCATTTCAACCCAGGAAACAAAAATAAAGAGATACATAACATGAAAAGAATAGAAAAAAGAGAGACCTTTGAAAACCCATAGGGTTTATACCTCCGAGAGACAAACCTTCTAATCCCGAAGCAGATAGAATCAATCCAAGTCTGGAGAAACAAAAAACACAAATGGGAATTAAAAAAATGAAAAAGAGATTTAAAAGAACATCCTGAGCACATATCCGTAACGAAGGATATGAACTAACAGACTATTAAATGGTGAAGATGGTTGTTCATCAAGGACTGGAAAACCCAGAATCTGTAAAAGAAGAACAAAAGTTAGACGAAAAAGCTTAAAAAACAAGGGGATGAAAAACCCTAGAATGAGATGAAAAAGGGGGAAAATCAATATAGCAGCAAAATGAAAAAATAATAAAAGGCAGAACAACGATAGGGAAGAAAGGAGGTATAAAACCGAACGGTTGAAGTTATTACAACCACCGTGTGACGCCGCCGGGGAAAGAACCCTCAGATTTCGGGAGATACTTGAAGCCCTCCGCGATAGCAGAAGAAAAGGAACAAAGCCCAAAAAGGAGAAAGAAACGAAGAAAATATTAGAAATAGAAAAAGGGTAGCAAAAAAATGAAAGGATATAATAAAAGGATGAACATAGAAACAAACTGTTCAGATCTGGAGATTGCCGGCTAGATCTCGTCAAGAACACCCAAAAAATGAAGAGAATAAACCCTAGATCTGAGAAATCAGATCTGGTGATGGTTTTGAGAAAACCAAGAGCCGGCCAACACTCGCAGAGAAAAAACAAATAAAGAGTTAAAAAACAAAGGGGACGATATTAAACGAAAATATACAACAAATTGAAAATATGAATATGGGGTGAGGTGGAATGGCCTTCTGCATTCCTTTACCGATTTCTAGGGAAATCAACAATTTCCAGATTACGTTACAGCCCTCGCCGTTGTCATAAGGAGTTGACAAACACCGAATGATTTTTAACGATATCGTCCAAAAGGGAAGAGCCAAAAAGTAAAAAACAAAACGGGTTAAAAAGAAACAAATGAAGAGAAAAATATAGAGAAAAAATAAATGGCGAGACTTACCGTCCAGATCTGGAGATCGCCGGGGAGATCTCATCAGAAACAACCAAAACGGTAGAGAAAAGGTGAGAAGGAAGGGAAGGAAGAGCCCTTCAGCAAATAACACAGAACCAAAAAGGATTTTACATAAAGCAATATACGACCAGAAATCGCAGAAGAGAAAAAATAATATGGTTAGAAAACAATGAGAAAAATAAAAGATAAAAAAAATGCAGCAAAAACCGTAAATGATAGAAAGTGACGGAGTGGGATGACCCTCGATATTCTCATCCCGATTTCCAAGGAAATCAAAGATATCCGGTTCTTTTGATGATAAGCTTGCAAAAACGGCAGAAGATGAAGAGGCGCCGTGTGGGGGAAGGGGATTGGTGGAAAGATAGGTGAGAAATCCACCGAAAAAAGAGGAAAAAAATGTAGAACAAGCCAGCACCCAACAAAGACCCCGGAAAATTTTGAGAGAGAATTGAGAGCCATCCCACACCCGTTGGAATTTTAACTGAGTACCCGTTGGAATTTTAACTGAGTAAAAAGTATAGAAATTGAGGTTTTGCAATATAACTGTGTTGAAAAGCTCCTAATCAATTACATGAACTCCTAAAATTTGATTAAAACTTGTATTGCGGTCCTTTTTGTAGAGGTTTCGGACGAGCGGGTCGAAATGGGTCTTTCAATGGACCCGTTGGAATTTTAACTAAGTAAAAAGTACAGAAATTGAGGTTTTGCAATATAATTGTGTTCAAAAGCTCCTAATCAATTATTTGAACTCCTAAGATTTGAATGAAACATTTTTGCGGTCCTTTTTGTAGAGGTTTCGGACGAGCAGGTCTAAATGGGCCTTTCAATGGACCCGTTGGAATTTTTTTTTTGTTGAGAAAAAGGCCTCATTAAAAACCCCTCTAATCCCAACTGTGCTGGCCCAGAGGGGGTCCTAAAGGGGAAAAGAGTGCCCAAATATATATATAAAATCAAGGGGGTTGAAAACCAACCGGTACAATAGAGCGTAAGACATCAGGCAAGCCCGGTCCAAAAAACAAGGAGGACCTAGAGTGCAAGGCCCAATTGGCAATAGTATGAGTTAAAACATTAGCAGCTCGTGGTACATAAAGAAAATGTAAGTCTGGAATAGATACAAAAAGAGGGCGAGCCGCATCAATATGTGGCCGTAAAGGAGAGGCGTCCGGGCCGAGGCAACGTATTTTGTTGATGACCAAAGCAGTGTCAGACTCGATAATGATGCTGCACCAGCCCGCATCCCTACCAAGTGTAGCCCCCGTGACAATGGCGCGAAGCTCCGCAGTGGAGGCGTCTAGGCATCATGCACAATGAACGGCACAGCCACTGAGAATAGCGCCACTAGTATCACGAGCCACAACACCAAAACCTGCTTCGCTTGTAGCGGGGTTGAAAGCACCATCCACATTGATTTTAACCTTCCTTTCTGGTGGCAGCCTCCATGTTGGTTGAGAAAGGGCTGGCTCCGTCCGTAGATGCGTCGAGGCGTGAAGAGAGTTGGCCGAGTCGTAGTCCTGTAACAATTCCTTAGAGTTCATAAGAGTAAGCCATGGCGGCTGCAAACGCTTGGAGTGAACCCAGTCGTTCCTCCGGTTCCAAATGTTCCAAAGGATAGTGAGGAACAGACTAAATTCAGAGCGAGAAAGTAGCGAGGCCCCTTGTTCCAACCATAAGTGAGTAGGGAGGAGCGTGCTAGTACGTAAAGTGAGGGGAAACCCAGCTAGTTGTAGAACCTCAGCTACTCCATCACAATCTCGGAGAGCATGGAGTGGGGTTTCTACTATAGTCAGACAAAAAGGGCACATGCCAGTGCCTAACCCCACAGTTGCAAGACGGTCTCCTGTGGGTAGAGCATCACGTCCTGCTCTCCAGCTAAAGCACCGAATCTTCGAAAGGGTGCTCGCTTTGGAAATAACTCGCCAAAGGGGAGAAGGACGACTGATAGGTCTGATTGGACGTCATAAGAATAGATATCTGGAACGCACCGAATACATCCCCGTGTCATGATATCCCCAAAGTAATGCATCGCGCCGCTCATTGGAGATTGGCACACATAGTATGGCATCAACATCATCCCAGTCAAAATGCTGGCGGACTTTGGGTTCGCCCCAAGACGCTTGATTGCCGATCATGAAGTCACGACATCGTAAGGGGAGTTCCTCCTCATCTTGATAATTTCCAAAGAAGGTTAAACTAGAGGTACCACCCCAAGGGTCGCGGTGGATACGGATCTGACTCTGAATTCCAGGTCGCCAAAAGAACCCAGGCTGCAATCGTTGCATGGCCTGCCAAAGACCCCGCCAAGCGAAGGACGCGCGTCGATCTAGCTTAGCATCCAATAATTTCCCAAAAGGAAAGTAACGTGAGCGTAAGACACGCGCAAGGAGGGATTCTGGCTAATGGATCAGCCTCCACAATTGTTTACCTAAGAGAGCAATGTTAAAGTCGTGTAGATTCCTAAAGCCCATTCCCCATGCTGCCTTGGGATCACAAATAGACTCCCAAGATAGCAGAGGCCAGCCTCGCTTGTTACTGCGTCCAGACCACCAATAACGACGGATCGAGCTAGTCATATCATCTATGATGTTCTGCGGAAGCAGGTAACAAGACATAACATACTGAGGTATGGCTTGTGCGACCGACTTGATCAGTGTTTCACGCCCACTGAATGAGAGTAAGTTGGTGTCCCATTTAGTTATTCGAGAACTGACTTTGTCACGGACAAAACCTAAGCATTTCGTTCGGTTCCGCCCTATCATGAGGGGAACTCCGAGATAGATACATGGGTCCTCGACAATGCGTACTCCGAGAGTCAATCGAACTGCCTGAATGAAGGTCTCAGAACAGCGTGAACTGCAGTAAGCTGTGGACTTATCGAAATTAACAGTTTGTCCTGAGGAGGATTCATAGAGGCGTAGAATCTCTTTCAACCTGTCAACCTCATATGGGAAATTACGAAGGAAAACAATTCTATCATCGGCAAATAGCAGATGTGTAATCCTAGGTCCATGTCGATTGGCCTGTAGGCCGAGAAGGCGCCCTTCCTGTTGCTCGGATTCAAGGGCCGCTGATAACCCTTGGGAACAAATCAGAAAGAGGAAAGGGGAAAAGGGGTCGCCCTATCGGATGCCTCGAGCAGGCACAAACTCATCGGATAAGGTCCCGTTAAGTCTAACAGAAAAAGAGACCGAGGAGACACAGCGAAGTATGAGGTGCACCCATTCAGGTGCAAAGCCCATACGTGACATCACATCCCGAAGGAATGACCACTCGACTTTGTCGAACGCCTTCTCCATATCTAGTTTCAACGTCGCCCCTTGGTAAATGGCAGCGCTATTCGAGTGGAGGGTATGCGCAAGCTCATGGGCGATTAAAATGTTGTCGGTTATGTTCCTGCCACGAACAAAGGCTGCTTATGCATCGCTGATACAATTAGGTAGAACAGGCTTAAGACGGTTAACAAGAACCTTAGCAACTGTTTTGTATATGACCGTGCATAAGCTAATTGGTCGAAACTGGCGCATATTGGTGGGGTCCGCAACCTTCGGGATAAGCACGATGACCTTTTTATTAACAGTCGACATGTCGACTTCCCCACGCAATAGACAGAGACAGAGCTGGATAAATTCAGGCCCAATGATGTTCCAGTGTTGCCGGAAAAAACCACTAGGAAAACCTTCGATGCCTGGAGCTTTCTTAGGACTAATATCTTGAAAGGCGGCAAGCACTTCACCCTCTGTGAATGGTCTCAATAGGGAGGCATTCATTGATGGAGTGACGACCGGAGAAATTTGCTCTAATAGACGTGGCGAAGAACTAGGGTTGGACGATGTAAACAGGGTCCGAAAATAATCCGAGGCTATTTGAAGGAGCCTTGGCGTAGCTGTATGCCAAACATGGTTACCATCGTGAAGGCCACGAATAGTATTATTTTTCCTGCGCTTAGAGGCTCTAGCGTGGAAAAAAGACGTGTTTTTGTCCCCTTGGGACAACCATGTGACCCGCGATCGTTGTGCCTAGTAGGCTTCACGGACGTCTAGAAGATGTCGAAGCTCTAGTTTTGCGTCGTGCAGGTCATTTAGCATCGCAGGCGGTAGATGAAGACGTCGCATATATGAATTGATTTTGCGTTGTAATTCTGCAATGCGGTTGTGTGACTGCTATCGGCGATGCGATTGCCAATCGCGCAGCTCATTACCGAACGTACGTAATTTTTTAGGCAAGTTACCCGATGCATTCGCCCATGCATGTTGGACGGTCGTGATGCATGATGGATCATTTGCCTAACAAGATTCAAAACGGAAATGGTCAAAGGTCTCACGAGGTGTAGTGTTGCGCTTGGGAACATATTTGGTATCCATTACTATGACATAATGGTCAAAGTCCGGGGAAAAAATATTACAACATTCGAATGTGGAATGTTCACTAAGCCATGCATTGCATGCTACAAAACGATCAAGTCGTTCACAAATAGTTGAGACATTAGGCCCGGTGCGGGACCAAGTGAACCAACCCGATGCTGGCTTGCAATTAAAAAGACTATTGCGAGATAAACATTCACGAAAATTAGTGATTTGTGATTGCGGCCGGCGACAACCTCCTTGTTTTTCTGAATTTGATAAAATATCATTTAGGTCACCGCCAATTAACCAAGGCATTGGTGAAGCGTGACGCAAAGAATCAATCAAATCCCATGTTTTAGACTTCATATTTGTGTCAGCGTAACCATAAATGCCCGTAAAACGAAAACATTCATCATTCGAATTTAAAATAACATCAATGGATCGATCAGAATACGAAAGAAAATCAAGTTCAATTTTATTATTCCAAAATATGATGAGTTCGGAACATGTGAGGCTGCTATCAACATGGATGCAGCCATGCATATCTAATAAAATTCTTAAACGGTCATAATAGTAACGAGATAAGCGAGTTTCAGACAAGAAGATAACATCCGGTTGCAACCTGTGAGCAATGGTGCTCAACCCTTAAACTGCCGTCGGGGAACCAAGACCATGGCAGTTCCAACAAAAGATCCTCATTTCTCTCGGCGGGGTTGAACGTCAACCACATCCGAAGAGATTTTGCTGCTCATCCCAGCTTTAGATAGTTTGGATGGTTTTCCAGAGGGCATTCCGGGTTTCAACGGCTTAGCTTGAGTGGATGAGGAAGTTCTCGAACTCCTAAAATTTGATTAAAACTTGTTTTGCAGTCCTTTTTGTAGAGGTTTTGGACGAGCGGGTTGAGATGGGCCTTTCAATGGACCCGTTGGAATTTTAACTGAGTAAAAAGTACAAAAATTGAGGTTTTGTAATATAATTGTGTTCAAAAGCTCCTAATCAATTATTTGAACTCCTAATATTTGAATAAAACATTTTTGCGGTCCTTTTTGTAGAGGTTTCGGATGAGCAGGTCTAAATGGGCCTTTCAATAGACCCGTTGGAATTTTAACTGAGTAAAAAGTACAGAAATTAAGGTTTTGGAATATAATTGTGTTGAAAAGCTCCTAATCAATTATTTGAACTCCTAAAATTTGAATAAAACCTTTTTGCGATCCTTTTTGTAGAGGTTTCGGACGAGCAGGTCTAAATGGGCCTTTCAATGGACCCGTTGGAATTTTAACTAAGTAAAAAGTACAGAAATTGAGGTTTTGCAATATAGTTGTGTTGAAAAGCTCCTAATCAATTTCATGAATTCCTAAAGTTTGATTAAAACTTGTTTTGCAGTCCTTTTTGTAGAGGATTCGGACGAGCGGGTCGAAATGGGTCTTTCAATGGACTCGTTGGAATTTTAACTGAGTAAAAAGTACAGAAATTGCGGTTTTGCAATATAATTGTGTTGAAAAGCTCCTAATCAATTACATGAACTCCTAAAATTTGATTAAAACTTGTTTTGCAGTCCTTTTTGTAGAGGTTTCGGACGAGCGGGTCGAAATGGACCTTTCAATGGACCCGTTGGAATTTTAACTGAGTAAAAAGTACAGAAATTGCGGTTTTGCAATATAATTGTGTTGAAAAGCTCCTAATCAATTATTTGAACTCCTAATATTTGATTAAAACTTGTTTTGCGATCCTTTTTGTAGAGGTTTCGGACGAGTAGGTCTAAATGGGCCTTTCAATGGACCCGTTGGAATTTTAACTGAGTAAAAAGTACATAAATTGCGGTTTTGCAATATAATTGTGTTGAAAAGCTCCTAATCAATTACATGAATTCCTAAAATTTGATTAAAACTTGTTTTGCGGTCCTTTTTGTAAAGGTTTCGGACGAGCGGGTCAAAATGGGCCTTTCAATGGACCCGTTGGAATTTTAACTGAGTAAAAACTACAGAAATTGAGGTTTTGCAATATACTTGTGTTGAAAAGCTCCTAATCAATTACATGAACTCCTAAAATTTGAGTAAAACTTGTTTTGCAGTCCTTTTTGTAGAGGTTTCGGACGAGCGGGTCGAAATGGGCCTTTCAATGGACCCGTTGGAATTTTAAAATGAGTAAAAAGTACAGAAATTGAGGTTTTGCAATATAATTGTGTTGAAAAGCTCCTAATCAATTACATGAACTCCTAAAATTTGATTAAAACTTGTTTTGCAATCCTTTTTGTAGAGGTTTCGGACGAGCGGGTCGAAATAGGCCTTTCAATGGACCCATTGGAATTTTAAATAAGTAAAAAGTACAGAAATTGAGGTTTTGCAATATAATTGTGTTGACTCCTAATCAATTAGTTGAACTCCTAATATTTGAATAAAACATTTTGCGGTCCTTTTTGTAGAGGTTTCGGACGAGCGAGTCGAAATCGACCTTTCAATGGACCCGTTGGAATTTTAACTGAGCAAAAAGTACAGAAATTGAGGTTTTGCAATATAATTGTGTTGAAAAGCTCCTAATAAATTATTTGAACTCCTAATATTTGAATAAAACCTTTTTGCGGTCCTTTTTGTACAGGTTTCGGCGAGCAGGTCTAAATGGGCCTTTCAATGGACCCGTTGGAATTTTAACTTAGTAAAAAGTATAGAAATTGAGGTTTTGCAATATAATTGTGTTGAAAAGCTCCTAATCAATTACATGAACTCCTAAAATTTGATTAAAACATGTTTTGCAATCCTTTTTGTAGAGGGTTAGGACGAGCGGGTCGAAATGGGCCTTTCAATGGACCCGTTGGAATTTTAACTGAGTAAAAAGTACAGAAATTGCGGTTTTGCAATATAATTGTGTTGAAAAGCTCCTAATCAATTATTTGAACTCCTAATATTTGATTAAAACTTGTTTGCGGTACTTTTTGTAGAGGTTTCGGATGAGCGGGTCGAAATGGGCCTTTCAATGGACCCGCTGGGATTTTAACTGAGTAAAAAGTATAGAAATTGCGGTTTTGCAATATAATTGTGTTGAAAAGCTCCTAATCAATTACATGAAGTCCTAAAATTTGATTAAAACTTGTTTTGCGGTCCTTTTTGTAGAGGTTTCAGACGAGCGGGTCGAAATAGGCCTTTCAATGCACCCGTTGGAATTTTAACTAAGTAAAAAGTACAGAAACTGAGGTTTTGCAATATAATTGTGTTGAAAAGCTCCTAATGAATTATTTGAACTCCTAATATTTGATTAAAACTTGTTTTGCAGTCCTTTTTGTAGAGGTTTCGGACGAGCGGGTCGAAATGGGCCTTTCAATGGACCCGTTGGAATTTTAACTGAGTAAAAAGTACAGAAATTTTGGTTTTGCAATATAATTGTGTTGAAAAGCTCCTAATCAATTATTTGAACTCCTAATATTTGAATAAAACCTTTTTGCGGTCCTTTTTGTAGAGGTTTCGGACGAGCAGGTCTAAATGGGCCTTTCAATGGACCCGTTGGAATTTTAACTGAGTAAAAAGTACAGAAATTGAGGTTTTGCAATATAATTGTGTTGAAAAGCTCCTAATCAATTATTTGAACTCCTAATATTTGAATAAAACCTTTTTGCGGTCCTTTTTGTAGAGGTTTCGGACGAGCAGGTCTAAATTGGCCTTTCAATGGACCCGTTGGAATTTTAATTGAGTAAAAAGTACAGAAATTGAGGTTTTGCAATAGAATTGTGTTGAAAAGCTCATAATCAATTACATGAACTCCTAAAATTTGATTAAAACTTGTTTTGTAGTCCTTTTTGTAGAGGTTTCGGACGATCGGGTCGAAATAGGCCTTTCAATGGACACGTTGGAATTTTAACTGAGTACAATGTACAGAAATTGCGGTATTGCAATATAATTTTGTTCAAAAGCTCCTAATCGATTATTTGAACTCCTAATATTTGATTAAAACTTGTTTTGCAGTCCTTTTTGTAGAGGTTTCGGACGAGCAGGTATAAATGGGCCTTTCAATGGACCCGTTGGAATTTTAACTGAGTAAAAAGTACATAAATTGAGGTTTTGCAACATAATTGTGTTCAAAAGCTCCTAATCAATTATTTGAACTCCTAATATTTGAATAAAACCTTTTTGCGGTCCTTTTTGTAGAGGTTTCGGACGAGCAGGTCTAAATGGGCCTTTCAATGGACCCGTTGGAATTTTAACTGAGTAAAAAGTACAGAAATTGAGGTTTTGCAATATAATTGTGTTGAAAAGCTCCTAATCAATTATTTGAACTCCTAATATTTGAATAAAACCTTTTTGCGGTCCTTTTTGTAGAGGTTTCGGACGAGCAGGTCTAAATTGGCCTTTCAATGGACCCGTTGGAATTTTAATTGAGTAAAAAGTACAGAAATTGAGGTTTTGCAATATAATTGTGTTGAAAAGCTCATAATCAATTACATGAACTCCTAAAATTTGATTAAAACTTGTTTTGCAGTCCTTTTTGTAGAGGTTTAGGACGATCGGGTCGAAATAGGCCTTTCAATGGACACGTTGGAATTTTAACTGAGTAAAAGGTACAGAAATTGCGGTATTGCAATATAATTTTGTTCAAAAGCTCCTAATAAATTATTTGAACTCCTAATATTTGATTAAAACTTGTTTTGCGGTCCTTTTTGTAGAGGTTTCGGACGAGCAGGTATAAATGGGCCTTTCAATGGACCCGTTGGAATTTTAACTGAGTAAAAAGTACATAAATTGAGGTTTTGCAACATAATTGTGTTCAAAAGCTCCTAATCAATTATTTGAACTCCTAATATTTGAATAAAACATATTTGTGGTCCTTTTTGTAGATGTTTCGGACGAGCAGGTCGAAATGGGCCTTTCAATGGACCCGTTGTAATTTTAACTGAGTAAAAAGTACAGAAATTGCGGTTTTGCAATATAATTGTGTTGAAAAGCTCCTAATCAATTATTTGAACTCATAATATTTGATTAAAACTTGTTTTGCGGTCCTTTTTGTAGAGGTTTCGGACGAGCAGGTATAAATGGGCCTTTCAATGGACCCGTTGGAATTTTAACTAAGTAAAAAGTACAGAAATTGAGGTTTTACATATATAATTGTGTTGAAAAGCTCCTAATCAATTATTTGAACTCCTAATATTTGAATAAAACAATTTTGCGGTCCTTTTTGTAGAGGTTTCGGATGAGCAGGTCTAAATGGGCCTTTCAATGGACCCGTTGGAATTTTAAATGAGTAAAAAGTACAGAAATTGAGGTTTTGCAATATAATTGTGTTGAAAAGCTCCTAATCAATTATTTGAACTCCTAATATTTGAATAAAACATTTTTGCGGTCCTTTTTGTAGAGGTTTCGGACGAGCAGGTCTAAATGGGACTTTCAATGGACCCGTTGGAATTTTAACTAAGCAAAAAGTACAAAATTGAGGTTTTGCAATATAATTGTGTTGAAAAGCTCCTAATCAATTATTTAAACTCCTAATATTTGAATAAAACATTTTTGCGGTCCTTTTTGTAGAGGTTTCGGACGAGGAGGTCTAAATGGGCCTTTCAATGGACCCGTTGGAATTTTAACTGAGTAAAAAGTACAGAAATTGCGGTTTTGCAATATAATTGTGTTGAAAAGCTCCTAATCAATTATTTGAACTCCTAATATTTGATTAAACCTTGTTTTGCAGTCTTTTTTGTAGTGGTTTCGGACGAGCGGGTCGAAATAGGCCTTTCAATGGACCCGTTGGAATTTTAACTGAGTAAAAAGTATAGAAATTGCGGTTTTGCAATATAATTGTGTTGAAAAGCTCCTAATCAATTACATGAAGTCCTCAAATTTGATTAAGACTTGTTTTGCGGTCCTTTTTGTAGAGGTTTCGGACGAGCGGGTCGAAATAGGCCTTTCAATGGACCCGTTGGAATTTTAACTAAGTAAAAAGTACAGAAACTGAGGTTTTGCAATATAATTGTGTTGAAAAGCTCCTAATGAATTATTTGAACTCCTAATATTTGATTAAAACTTGTTTTGCAGTCCTTTTTGTAGAGGTTTCGGACGAGCGGGTCGAAATGGGCCTTTCAATGGACCCGTTGGAATTTTTACTGAGTAAAAAGTACAGAAATTGCGGTTTTGCAATATAATTGTGTTGAAAAGCTCCTAATCAATTATTTGAACTCCTAATATTTGATTAAAACTTGTTTTGCGGTCCTTTTTGTAGAGGTTTCGGACGAGTAGGTCTAAATGGGCCTTTCAATGGACCCGTTGGAATTTTAACTGAGTAAAAAGTACATAAATTGCGGTTTTGCAATATAATTGTGTTGAAAAGCTCCTAATCAATTACATGAATTCCTAAAATTTGATTAAAACTTCTTTTGCGGTCCTTTTTGTAAAGGTTTCAGACGAGCGGGTCAAAATGGGCCTTTCAATGGACCCGTTGGAATTTTAACTAAGCAAAAAGTACAAAATTGAGGTTTTGCAATATAATTGTGTTGAAAAGCTCCTAATCAATTATTTAAACTCCTAATATTTGAATAAAACATTTTTGCGGTCCTTTTTGTAGAGGTTTCGGACGAGGAGGTCTAAATGGGCCTTTCAATGGACCCGTTGGAATTTTAACTGAGTAAAAAGTACAGAAATTGCGGTTTTGCAATATAATTGTGTTGAAAAGCTCCTAATCAATTATTTGAACTCCTAATATTTGATTAAACCTTGTTTTGCAGTCTTTTTTGTAGTGGTTTCGGACGAGCGGGTCGAAATAGGCCTTTCAATGGACCCGTTGGAATTTTAACTGAGTAAAAAGTATAGAAATTGCGGTTTTGCAATATAATTGTGTTGAAAAGCTCCTAATCAATTACATGAAGTCCTCAAATTTGATTAAAACTTGTTTTGCGGTCCTTTTTGTAGAGGTTTCGGACGAGCGGGTCGAAATAGGCCTTTCAATGGACCCGTTGGAATTTTAACTAAGTAAAAAGTACAGAAACTGAGGTTTTGCAATATAATTGTGTTGAAAAGCTCCTAATGAATTATTTGAACTCCTAATATTTGATTAAAACTTGTTTTGCAGTCCTTTTTGTAGAGGTTTCGGACGAGCGGGTCGAAATGGGCCTTTCAATGGACCCGTTGGAATTTTTACTGAGTAAAAAGTACAGAAATTGCGGTTTTGCAATATAATTGTGTTGAAAAGCTCCTAATCAATTATTTGAACTCCTAATATTTGATTAAAACTTGTTTTGCGGTCCTTTTTGTAGAGATTTCGGACGAGTAGGTCTAAATGGGCCTTTCAATGGACCCGTTGGAATTTTAACTGAGTAAAAAGTACATAAATTGCGGTTTTGCAATATAATTGTGTTGAAAAGCTCCTAATCAATTACATGAATTCCTAAAATTTGATTAAAACTTGTTTTGCGGTCCTTTTTGTAAAGGTTTCGGACGAGCGGGTCAAAATGGGCCTTTCAATGGACCCGTTGGAATTTTAACTGAGTAAAAACTACAGAAATTGAGGTTTTGCAATATACTTGTGTTGAAAAGCTCCTAATCAATTACATGAACTCCTAAAATTTGAGTAAAATTTGTTTTGCAGTCCTTTTTGTAGAGGTTTCGTACGAGCAGGTATAAATGGGCCTTTCAATGAACCCGTTGGAATTTTAACTAAGTAAAAAGTACAGAAATTGAGGTTTTGCATATATAATTGTGTTGAAAAGTTCCTAGTCAATTATTTGAACTCCTAATATTTGAATAAAACATTTTTGCGGTCCTTTTTGTAGAGGTTTCGGACGAGGAGGTCTAAATGGGCCTTTCAATGGACCCGTTGGAATTTTAACTGAGTAAAAAGTACAGAAATTGCGGTTTTGCAATATAATTGTGTTGAAAAGCTCCTAATCAATTATTTGAACTCCTAATATTTGATTAAACCTTGTTTTGCAGTCCTTTTTGTAGAGGTTTCGGGCGAGCGGGTCGAAATGGGCCTTTCAATGGACCCGTTGGAATTTTTACTGAGTAAAAAGTACAGAAATTGCGGTTTTGCAATATAATTGTGTTGAAAAGCTCCTAATCAATTATTTGAACTCCTAATATTTGATTAAAACTTGTTTTGCGGTCCTTTTTGTAGAGGTTTCGGACGAGCGGGTCGAAATGGGCCTTTCAATGGACCCATTGGAATTTTAACTGAGTAAAAAGTACAGATATTGCAATTTTGCAATATAATTGTGTTGAAAAGCTCCTAATCAATTATTTGAACTCCTAATATTTGATTAAAACTTGTTTTGCAGTCCTTTTTTTAGAGGTTTCGGACGAGCGGGTCGAAATGGGCCTTTCAATGGACACGTTGGAATTTTAATCGAGTAAAAAGTACAGAAATTGAGGTTTTGCAATATAATTGTGTTGAAAAGCTCCTAATCAATTACATGAACTCCGAAAATTTGATTAAAACTTATTTTGCAGTCCTTTTTGTAGAGGTTTCGGACGAGCGGGACGAAATGGGCCTTTCAATGGACCCGTTGGAATTTTAACTGAGTAAAAAGTACAGAAATTGAGGTTTTCCAATATAATTGTGTTGAAAAGCTCCTAATCAATTATTTGAACTCCTAATATTTGAATAAAACATTTTTGCGGTCCTTTTTGTAGAGGTTTCGGACGAGCAGGTCTAAATGGGCCTTTCAATGGACCCGTTGGAATTTTAACTGAGTAAAAAGTACAGAAATTGAGGTTTTGCAATATAATTGTGTCGAAAAGCTCCTAATCAATTATTTGAACTCCTAATATTTGAATAAAACATTTTTGCGGTCCTTTTTGTAGAGGTTTCGGACGAGCAGGTCTAAATGGGCCTTTCAATGGACCCGTTGGAATTTTAACTGAGTAAAAAGTACAGAAATTGAGGTTTTGCAATGTAATTGTGTTGAAAAGATTCTAATCAATTCCATGAACTCCTAAATTTTGATTAAAACTTGTTTTGCGGTCCTTTTTGTAGAGGTTTCGGACGAGCGGGTCGAAATGGGCCTTTCAATGGACCCGTTGGAATTTTAACTGAGTAAAAAGTACAGAAATTGAGGTTTTGCAATATAATTGTGTTGAAAAGCTCCTAATCAATTATTTGAACTCCTAATATTTGAATAAAACATTTTTGCGGTCCTTTTTGTAGAGGTTTCAGACGAGCAGGTCTAAATGGGCCTTTCAATGGACCCGTTGGAATTTTAACTATGTAAAAAGTACAAAAATTGAGGTTTTGCAATATAATTGTGTTGAAAAGCTCCTAATCAATTACATGAACTCCTAAAATTTGAATAAAACATTTTTGCGGTACTTTTTGTAGAGGTTTCGGACGAGCAGGTCTAAATGGGCCTTTCAATGGACCCGTTGGAATTTTATCTGAGTAAAAAGTATAAAATTGAGGTTTTTCAATATAATTGTGTTGAAAAGCTCCTAATCAATTATTTGAACTCCTAATATTTGAATAAAACATTTTTGCGGTCATTTTTGTAGATGTTTCGGACGAGCAGGTTTAAATGGCCTCTCAATGGACCCGTTGGAATTTTAACTGAGTAAAAAGTACATAAATTGAGGTTTTGCAATATAATTTGTTGAAAAGCTCCTAATTAATTATTTGAACTCCTAATATTTGAATAAAACATTTTTGCGGTCCTTTTTGTAGAGGTTTCGGACGAGCAGGTCTAAATGGGCCTTTCAATGGACCCGTTGGAATTTTAACTAAGCAAAAAGTACAGAAATTGAGGTTTTGCAATATAATTGTGTTGAAAAGCTCCTAATCAATTATTTGAACTCCTAATATTTGAATAAAACATTTTTGCGGTCCTTTTTGTAGAGATTTCGGACGAGCAAGTCTAAATAGGCCTTTCAATGGACCCGTTGAAATTTTAACTCAGCAAAAAGTACAGAAATTTAGGTTTAGCAATATAATTGTGTTGAAAAGCACCTAATCAATTATTTGAACTCCTAATATTTGAATAAAACATTTTGGCGGTCCTTTTTGTAGAGATTTCGGACGAGCAGGTCTAAATGGGCCTTTCAATGGACCAGTTGGAATTTTAACTAAGCAAAAAGTATAGAAATTGAGGTTTTTCAATATAATTGTGTTGAAAAGCTCCTAATCAATTATTTGAACTCCTAATATTTGAATAAAACATTTTTGCGGTCCTTTTTGTAGAGGTTTCGGACGAGGAGGTCTAAATGGGCCTTTCAATGGACCCGTTGGAATTTTAACTGAGTAAAAAGTACAGAAATTGCGGTTTTGCAATATAATTGTGTTGAAAAGCTCCTAATCAATTATTTGAACTCCTAATATTTGATTAAACCTTGTTTTGTAGTCCTTTTTGTAGAGGTTTCGGACGAGCGGGTCGAAATGGGCCTTTCAATGGACCCGTTGGAATTTTAACTGAGTAAAAAGTACATAAATTGAGGTTTTGCAATATAATTGTGTTTAAAAGCTCCTAATCAATTATTTGAACTCCTAATATTTGAATAAAACATTTTTGCAGTCCTTTTTGTAGAGGTTTCGGAGGAGCAGGTCTAAATGGGCCTTTCAATGGACCCGTTGGAATTTTAACTGAGTAAAAAGTACAGAAATTGCGGTTTTGCAATATAATTGTGTTGAAAAGCTCCTAATCAATTATTTGAACTCTTAATATTTGAATAAAACATTTTTGCAGTCCTTTTTGTAGAGGTTTCGGATGAGCAGGTCTAAATGGGCCTTTCAATGGACCCGCTGGAATTTTAACTGAGTAAAAAGTACAGAAATATAGGTTTTGCAATAAAATTGTGTTGAAAAGCTCCTAATCAATTACATGAACTCTTAAAATTTGATTAAAACTTGTTGTGTGGTCCTTTTTGTAGAGGTTTCGGACGAGCGGGTCGAAATGGGCCTTTCAATGGACCCGTTGGAATTTTAACTGAGTAAAAAGTACAGAAATTGAGGTTTTGAAATATAATTGTGTTGAAAAGCTCCTAATCAATTACATGAACTCTGAAAATTTGATTAAAACTTGTTTTGCAGTCCTTTTTGTAGAGGTTTCGGACGAGCGGGTCGAAATGGGCCTTTCAATGGACCCGTTGGAATTTTAACTGAGTAAAAAGAACAGAAATTGCGGTTTTGCAATATAATTGTGTTGTAAAGCTCCTAATCAATTATTTGAACTCCTAATATTTTTCCAGTCCTTTTTGTAGAGGTTTCGGACGAGCGGGTCGAAATGGGCCTTTCAATGGACCCGTTGGAATTTTAACTGAGTAAAAAGTACAAAAATTGCGGTTTTGCAATATAATTGTGTTGAAAAGCTCCTAATCAATTATTTGAACTCATAATATTTGATTAAAACTTGTTTTGCGGTCCTTTTTGTAGAGGTTTCGGACGAGCAGGTATAAATGGGCCTTTCAATAGACCCGTTGGAATTTTAACTGAGTAAAAAGTACAGAAATTGAGGTTTTGCATATATAATTGTGTTGAAAAGCTCCTAATCAATTATTTGAACTCCTAATATTTGAATAAAACATTTTTGCGGTCCTTTTTGTAGAGGTTTCGGACGAGGAGGTCTAAATGGGACTTTCAATGGACCCGTTGGAATTTTAACTGAGTAAAAAGTACAGAAATTGCGGTTTTGCAATATAATTGTGTTGAAAAGCTCCTAATCAATTATTTGAACTCCTAATATATGATTAAACCTTGTTTTGCAGTCCTTTTTGTAGAGGTTTCGGGCGAGCGGGTCGAAATGGGTCTTTCAATGGACCCGTTGGAATTTTAACTGAGTAAAAAGTACAGAAATTGAGGTTTTGCAATATAATTGTGTTGAAAAGCTCCTAATCAATTATTTGAACTCTTAATATTTGAATAAAACATTTTTGCAGTCCTTTTTGTAGAGGTTTCGGATGAGCAGGTCTAAATGGGCCTTTCAATGGACCCGCTGGAATTTTAACTGAGTAAAAATTAAAGAAATATAGGTTTTGCAATATAATTGTGTTGAAAAGCTCCTAATCAATTATTTGAACTTCTAATATTTGAATAAAACCTTTTTGCGGTCCTTTTTGTAGAGGTTTCGGACGAGGAGGTCTAAATGGGCCTTTCAATGGACCCGTTGGAATTTTAACTGAGTAAAAAGTACAGAAATTGCGGTTTTGCAATATAATTGTGTTGAAAAGCTTCTAATCAATTATTTGAACTCCTAATATTTGATTAAACCTTGTTTTGCAGTCCTTTTTGTAGAGGTTTCGGGCGAGCGGGTCGAAATGGGCATTTCAATGGACCCGTTGGAATTTTAACTGAGTAAAAAGTACAGAAATTGAGGTTTTGCAATATAATTGTGTTGAAAAGCTCCTAATCAATTATTTGAACTCTTAATATTTGAATAAAACATTTTTGCAGTCCTTTTTGTAGAGGTTTCGGATGAGCAGGTCTAAATGGGCCTTTCAATGGACCCGTTGGAATTTTAACTGAGTAAAAAGTACAGAAATTGAGGTTTTGCAATATAATTGTGTTGAAAAGCTCCTAATCAATTATTTGAACTCTTAAAATTTGAATAAAACATTTTTCCGGTCCTTTTTGTAGAGGTTTCGGACGAGCAGGTCTAAATGGGCCTTTCAATGGACCCATTGAAATTTTAACTGAGTAAAAAGTACAAAAATTGCAATGTTGCAATATAATTGTGTTGAAAAGCTCCTAATCAATTATTTGAACTCCTAATATTTGATTAAAACTTGTTTTGCAGTCCTTTTTGTAGAGGTTTCGGACGAGCGAGTCGAAATGGGCCTTTCAATGGACACGTTGGAATTTTAATTGAGTAAAAAGTACAGAAATTGAGGTTTTGCAATATAATTGTGTTGAAAAGCTCCTAATCAATTACATGAACTCCGAAAATTTGATTAAAACTTATTTTGCAGTCCTTTTTGAGGAGGTTTCGGACGAGCGGGTCGAAATGGGCCTTTCAATGGACCCGTTGGAATTTTAACTGAGTAAAAAGTACAGAAATTGAGGTTTTGCAATATAATTGTGTTGAAAAGCTCCTAATCAATTATTTGAACTCCTAATATTTGAATAAAACCTTTTTGCGGTCGTTTTTGTAGAGGTTTCGGACGAGCAGGTCTAAATGGGCGTTTCAATGGACCCGTTGGAATTTTATCTGAGTAAAAAGTATAAAATTGAGGTTTTTCAATTTAATTGTGTTTAAAAGCTCCTAATCAATTATTTGAACTCCTAATATTTGAATAAAACATTTTTGTTGTCCTTTTTGTAGAGGTTTCGGACGAGCAGGTCTAAATGGGCCTTTCATTGGACCCGTTGGAATTATAACTGAGTAAAAAGTACGGAAATTGAGGTTTTGCAATATAATTGTGTTGAAAAGCTCCTAATCAATTATTTGAACTCCTAATATTTGAATAAAACATTTTTGCGATCCTTTTTGTAGAGGTTTAGGACGAGCAGGTCTAAATGGGCCTTTCAATGGACCCGTTGGAATTTTAACTGAGTAAAAAGTACAGAAATTGAGGTTTTGCAATGCAATTGTGTTGAAAAGCTTCTAATCAATTACATGAACTCCTAAAATTTCATTAAAACTTGTTTTGCGGTCCTTTTTGTAGAGGTTTCGGACGAGCGGGTCGAAATGGGCCTTTCAATGGACCCGTTGGAATTTTAACTGAGTAAAAACTACAGAAATTGAGGTTTTGCAATATAATTGTGTTCAAAAGCTCCTAATCAATTATTTGAACTCCTAATATTTGATTAAAACTTGTTTTACAGTCCTTTTTGTAGAGGTTTCGGACGAGCGGGTCGAAATGGGCCTTTCAAAGGACCTGTTGGAATTTTTAATGAGCAAAAAGTACAGAAATTGAGGTTTTGCAATATAATTGTGTTGAAAAGCTTCTAATCAATTATTTGAACTCCTAATATTTGAATAAAACCTTTTTGCGGTCGTTTTTGTAGAGGTTTCGGACGAGCAGGTCTAAATGGGCGTTTTAATGGACTCGTTGGAATTTTATCTGCGTAAAAAGTATAAAATTTAGGTTTTTCAATTTAATTGTGTTTAAAAGCTCCTAATCAATTATTTGAACTCTTAATATTTGAATAAAACATTTTTGATGTCCTTTTTGTAGAGGTTTCGGACGAGCAGGTCTAAATGGGCCTTATAATGGACCCGTTGGAATTTTAACTGAGTAAAAAGTACAGAAATTGAGGTTTTGCAATATAATTGTGTTGAAAAGCTCCTAATCAATTACATGAACTCCTAATATTTGAATAAAATATTTTTGCGATCCTTTTTGTAAAGGTTTCGGACGAGGAGGTCAAAATTGGACTTTCAATGGACCCGTTGGAATTTTAACTGAGTAAAAAGTACAGAAATTGAGGTTTTGCAATATAATTGTGTTGAAAAGCTTCTAATCAATTACATGAACTCCTAAAATTTCATTAAAACTTGTTTTGCGGTCCTTTTTGTAGAGGTTTCGGACGAGCGGGTCGAAATGGGCCTTTCAATGGACCCGTTGGAATTTTAACTGAGTAAAAACTACAGAAATTTAGGTTTTGCAATATAATTGTGTTGAAAAGCTCCTAATCAATTATTTGAACTCCTAATATTTGAATAAAACCTTTTTGCGGTCCTTTTTGTAGAGGTTTCGGACGAGCAGTTCTAAATGGGCCTTTCAATGGACCCGTTGGAATTTTAACTGAGTAAAAAGTACAGAAATTGAGGTTTTGCAATATAATTGTGTTGAAAAGCTCCTAATCAATTATTTGAACTCCTAATATTTGAATAAAACCTTTTTGCGGTCCTTTTTGTAGAGGTATCGGATGAGCAGGTCTAAATTGGCCTTTCAATGGACCCGTTGGAATTTTAATTGAGTAAAAAGTACAGAAATTGAGGTTTTGCAATATAATTGTGTTGAAAAGCTCATAATCAATTACATGAACTCCTAAAATTTGATTAAAACTTGTTTTGCAGTCCTTTTTGTAGAGGTTTCGGATGATCGGGTCGAAATAGGCCTTTCAATGGACACGTTGGAATTTTAACTGAGTAAAATGTACAGAAATTGCGGTATTGCAATATAATTTTGTTCAAAAGCTCCTAATCGATTATTTGAACTCCTAATATTTGATTAAAACTTGTTTTGCAGTCCTTTTTGTAGAGGTTTCGGACGAGCAGGTATAAATGGGCCTTTCAATGGACCCGTTGGAATTTTAACTGAGTAAAAAGTACATAAATTGAGGTTTTGCAACATAATTGTGTTCAAAAGCTCCTAATCAATTATTTGAACTCCTAATATTTGAATAAAACCTTTTTGCGGTCCTTTTTGTAGAGGTTTCGGACGAGCAGGTCTAAATTGGCCTTTCAATGGACCCGTTGGAATTTTAATTGAGTAAAAAGTACAGAAATTGAGGTTTTGCAATATAATTGTGTTGAAAAGCTCATAATCAATTACATGAACTCCTAAAATTTGATTAAAACTTGTTTTGCAGTCCTTTTTGTAGAGGTTTAGGACGATCGGGTCGAAATAGGCCTTTCAATGGACACGTTGGAATTTTAACTGAGTAAAAGGTACAGAAATTGCGGTATTGCAATATAATTTTGTTCAAAAGCTCCTAATCGATTATTTGAACTTCTAATATTTGATTAAAACTTGTTTTGCAGTCGTTTTTGTAGAGGTTTCGGACGAGCAGGTATAAATGGGCCTTTCAATGGACCCGTTGGAATTTTAACTGAGTAAAAAGTACATAAATTGAGGTTTTGCAACATAATTGTGTTCAAAAGCTCCTAACCAATTATTTGAACTCCTAATATTTGAATAAAACATTTTTGCGGTCCTTTTTGTAGATGTTTCGGACGAGCAGGTCGAAATGGGCCTTTCAATGGACCCGATGTAATTTTAACTGAGTAAAAAGTACAGAAATTGCGGTTTTGCAATATAATTGTGTTGAAAAGCTCCTAATCAATTATTTGAACTCATAATATTTGATTAAAACTTGTTTTGCGGTCCTTTTTGTAGAGGTTTCGGACGAGCAGGTATAAATGGGCCTTTCAATGGACCCGTTGGAATTTTAACTAAGTAAAAAGTACAGAAATTGAGGTTTTACATATATAATTGTGTTGAAAAGCTCCTAATCAATTATTTGAACTCCTAATATTTGAATAAAACAATTTTGCGGTCCTTTTTGTAGAGGTTTCGGATGAGCAGGTCTAAATGGGCCTTTCAATGGACCCGTTGGAATTTTAAATGAGTAAAAAGTACAGAAATTGAGGTTTTGCAATATTATTGTGTTGAAAAGCTCCTAATCAATTATTTGAACTCCTAATATTTGAATAAAACATTTTTGCGGTCCTTTTTGTAGAGGTTTCGGACGAGCAGGTCTAAATGGGACTTTCAATGGACCCGTTGGAATTTTAACTAAGCAAAAAGTACAAAATTGAGGTTTTGCAATATAATTGTGTTGAAAAGCTCCTAATCAATTATTTAAACTCCTAATATTTGAATAAAACATTTTTGCGGTCCTTTTTGTAGAGGTTTCGGACGAGGAGGTCTAAATGGGTCTTTCAATGGACCCGTTGGAATTTTAACTGAGTAAAAAGTACAGAAATTGCGGTTTTGCAATATAATTGTGTTGAAAAGCTCCTAATCAATTATTTGAACTCCTAATATTTGATTAAACCTTGTTTTGCAGTCTTTTTGTAGTGGTTTCGGACGAGCGGGTCGAAATAGGCCTTTCAATGGACCCGTTGGAATTTTAACTGAGTAAAAAGTATAGAAATTGCGGTTTTGCAATATAATTGTGTTGAAAAGCTCCTAATCAATTACATGAAGTCCTCAAATTTGGTTAAAACTTGTTTTGCGGTCCTTTTTGTAGAGGTTTCGGACGAGCGGGTCGAAATAGGCCTTTCAATGGACACGTTGGAATTTTAACTAAGTAAAAAGTACAGAAACTGAGGTTTTGCAATATAATTGTGTTGAAAAGCTCCTAATGAATTATTTGAACTCCTAATATTTGATTAAAACTTGTTTTGCAGTCCTTTTGTAGAGGTTTCGGACGAGCGGGTCGAAATGGGCCTTTCAATGGACCCGTTGGAATTTTTACTGAGTAAAAAGTACAGAAATTGCGGTTTTGCAATATAATTGTGTTGAAAAGCTCCTAATCAATTATTTGAACTCCTAATATTTGAATAAAACCTTTTTGCGGTCCTTTTTGTAGAGGTTTCGGACGAGCAGGTCTAAATTGGCCTTTCAATGGACCCGTTGGAATTTTAATTGAGTAAAAAGTACAGAAATTGAGGTTTTGCAATATAATTGTGTTGAAAAGCTCATAATCAATTACATGAACTCCTAAAATTTGATTAAAACTTGTTTTGCAGTCCTTTTTGTAGAGGTTTAGGACGATCGGGTCGAAATAGGCCTTTCAATGGACACGTTGGAATTTTAACTGAGTAAAAGGTACAGAAATTGCGGTATTGCAATATAATTTTGTTCAAAAGCTCCTAATCGATTATTTGAACTTCTAATATTTGATTAAAACTTGTTTTGCAGTCGTTTTTGTAGAGGTTTCGGACGAGCAGGTATAAATGGGCCTTTCAATGGACCCGTTGGAATTTTAACTGAGTAAAAAGTACATAAATTGCGGTTTTGCAATATAATTGTGTTGAAAAGCTCCTAATCAATTATTTGAACTCCTAATATTTGATTAAACCTTGTTTTGCAGTCTTTTTTGTAGTGGTTTCGGACGAGCGGGTCGAAATAGGCCTTTCAATGGACCCGTTGGAATTTTAACTGAGTAAAAAGTATAGAAATTGCGGTTTTGCAATATAATTGTGTTGAAAAGCTCCTAATCAATTACATGAAGTCCTCAAATTTGGTTAAAACTTGTTTTGCAGTCCTTTTTGTAGAGGTTTAGGACGAGCGGGTCGAAATAGGCCTTTCAATGGACACGTTGGAATTTTAACTAAGTAAAAAGTACAGAAACTGAGGTTTTACAATATAATTGTGTTGAAAAGCTCCTAATGAATTATTTGAACTCCTAATATTTGATTAAAACTTGTTTTGCAGTCCTTTTGTAGAGGTTTCGGACGAGCGGGTCGAAATGGGCCTTTCAATGGACCCGTTGGAATTTTTACTGAGTAAAAAGTACAGAAATTGCGGTTTTGCAATATAATTGTGTTGAAAAGCTCCTAATCAATTATTTGAACTCCTAATATTTGATTAAAACTTGTTTTGCGGTCCTTTTTGTAGAGGTTTCGGACGAGTAGGTCAAAATGGGCCTTTCAATGGACCCGTTGGAATTTTAACTGAGTAAAAAGTACATAAATTGAGGTTTTGCAATATAATTGTGTTGAAAAGCTCCTAATCAATTATTTGAACTCCTAAAATTTGAATAAAATATTTTTGCAGTCCTTTTTGTAGAGGTTTCGGACGAGCAGGTCCAAATGGGCCTTTCAATGGACCCGTTGGAATTTTAACTGGGTAAAAACTACAGAAATTGAGGTTTTGCAATATACTTGTGTTGAAAAGCTCCTAATCAATTACATGAACTCCTAAAATTTGAGTAAAATTTGTTTTGCAGTCCTTTTTGTAGAGGTTTCGGACGAGCAGGTATAAATGGGCCTTTCAATGGACCCGTTGGAATTTTAACTAAGTAAAAAGTACAGAAATTGAGGTTTTGCATATATAATTGTGTTGAAAAGCTCCTAGTCAATTATTTGAACTCCTAATATTTGAATAAAACATTTTTGCGGTCCTTTTTGTAGAGGTTTCGGACGAGGAGGTCTAAATGGGTCTTTCAATGGACCCGTTGGAATTTTAACTGAGTAAAAAGTACAGAAATTGCGGTTTTGCAATATAATTGTGTTGAAAAGCTCCTAATCAATTATTTGAACTCCTAATATTTGATTAAACCTTGTTTTGCAGTCTTTTTTGTAGTGGTTTCGGACGAGCGGGTCGAAATAGGCCTTTCAATGGACCCGTTGGAATTTTAACTGAGTAAAAAGTATAGAAATTGCGGTTTTGCAATATAATTGTGTTGAAAAGCTCCTAATCAATTACATGAAGTCCTCAAATTTGGTTAAAACTTGTTTTGCGGTCCTTTTTGTAGAGGTTTCGGACGAGCGGGTCGAAATAGGCCTTTCAATGGACACGTTGGAATTTTAACTAAGTAAAAAGTACAGAAACTGAGGTTTTACAATATAATTGTGTTGAAAAGCTCCTAATGAATTATTTGAACTCCTAATATTTGATTAAAACTTGTTTTGCAGTCCTTTTGTAGAGGTTTCGGACGAGCGGGTCGAAATGGGGCCTTTCAATGGACCCGTTGGAATTTTTACTGAGTAAAAAGTACAGAAATTGCGGTTTTGCAATATAATTGTGTTGAAAAGCTCCTAATCAATTATTTGAACTCCTAATATTTGATTAAAACTTGTTTTGCGGTCCTTTTTGTAGAGGTTTCGGACGAGTAGGTCAAAATGGGCCTTTCAATGGACCCGTTGGAATTTTAACTGAGTAAAAAGTACATAAATTGAGGTTTTGCAATATAATTGTGTTGAAAAGCTCCTAATCAATTATTTGAACTCCTAAAATTTGATTAAAACTTGTTTTGCGATCCATTTTGTAGAGGTTTCGGACGAGCGGGTCGAAATGGGTCTTTCATTGGACTCGTTTGAATTTTAACTGAGTAAAAAGTACAGAAATTGAGGTTTTGCAATATAATTGTGTTGAAAAGCTCATAATCAATTACATGAACTCCTAAAATTTGATTAAAACTTGTTTTGCAGTCCTTTTTGTAGAGGTTTAGGACGATCGGGTCGAAATAGGCCTTTCAATGGACACGTTGGAATTTTAACTGAGTAAAAGGTACAGAAATTGCGGTATTGCAATATAATTTTGTTCAAAAGCTCCTAATCGATTATTTGAACTTCTAATATTTGATTAAAACTTGTTTTGCAGTCGTTTTTGTAGAGGTTTCGGACGAGCAGGTATAAATGGGCCTTTCAATGGACCCGTTGGAATTTTAACTGAGTAAAAAGTACATAAATTGAGGTTTTGCAACATAATTGTGTTCAAAAGCTCCTAATCAATTATTTGAACTCCTAATATTTGAATAAAACATTTTTGCGGTCCTTTTTGTAGATGTTTTGGACGAGCAGGTCGAAATGGGCCTTTCAATGGACCCGATGTAATTTTAACTGAGTAAAAAGTACAGAAATTGCGGTTTTGCAATATAATTGTGTTGAAAAGCTCCTAATCAATTATTTGAACTCATAATATTTGATTAAAACTTGTTTTGCGGTCCTTTTTGTAGAGGTTTCGGACGAGCAGGTATAAATGGGCCTTTCAATGGACCCGTTGGAATTTTAACTAAGTAAAAAGTACTGAAATTGAGGTTTTACATATATAATTGTGTTGAAAAGCTCCTAATCAATTATTTGAACTCCTAATATTTGAATAAAACAATTTTGCGGTCCTTTTTGTAGAGGTTTCGGATGAGCAGGTCTAAATGGGCCTTTCAATGGACCCGTTGGAATTTTAAATGAGTAAAAAGTACAGAAATTGAGGTTTTGCAATATTATTGTGTTGAAAAGCTCCTAATCAATTATTTGAACTCCTAATATTTGAATAAAAAATATTTGCGGTCCTTTTTGTAGAGGTTTCGGACGAGCAGGTCTAAATGGGACTTTCAATGGACCCGTTGGAATTTTAACTAAGCAAAAAGTACAAAATTGAGGTTTTGCAATATAATTGTGTTGAAAAGCTCCTAATCAATTATTTAAACTCCTAATATTTGAATAAAACATTTTTGCGGTCCTTTTTGTAGAGGTTTCGGACGAGGAGGTCTAAATGGGTCTTTCAATGGACCCGTTGGAATTTTAACTGAGTAAAAAGTACAGAAATTGCGGTTTTGCAATATAATTGTGTTGAAAAGCTCCTAATCAATTATTTGAACTCCTAATATTTGATTAAACCTTGTTTTGCAGTCTTTTTTGTAGTGGTTTCGGACGAGCGGGTCGAAATAGGCCTTTCAATGGACCCGTTGGAATTTTAACTGAGTAAAAAGTATAGAAATTGCGGTTTTGCAATATAATTGTGTTGAAAAGCTCCTAATCAATTACATGAAGTCCTCAAATTTGGTTAAAACTTGTTTTGCGGTCCTTTTTGTAGAGGTTTCGGACGAGCGGGTCGAAATAGGCCTTTCAATGGACCCGTTGGAATTTTAACTAAGTAAAAAGTACAGAAACTGAGGTTTTGCAATATAATTGTGTTGAAAAGCTCCTAATGAATTATTTGAACTCCTAATATTTGATTAAAACTTGTTTTGCAGTCCTTTTTGTAGAGGTTTCGGATGAGCGGGTCGAAATGGGCCTTTCAATGGACCCGTTGGAATTTTTACTGAGTAAAAAGTACAGAAATTGCGGTTTTGCAATATAATTGTGTTGAAAAGCTCCTAATCAATTATTTGAACTCCTAATATTTGATTAAAACTTGTTTTGCGGTCCTTTTTGTAGAGGTTTCGGACGAGTAGGTCTAAATGGGCCTTTCAATGGACCCGTTGGAATTTTAACTGAGTAAAAAGTACATAAATTGCGGTTTTGCAATATAATTGTGTTGAAAAGCTCCTAATCAATTACATGAATTCCTAAAATTTGATTAAAACTTGTTTTGCGGTCCTTTTTGTAAAGGTTTCGGACGAGCGGGTCAAAATGGGCCTTTCAATGGACCCGTTGGAATTTTAACTGGGTAAAAACTACAGAAATTGAGGTTTTGCAATATACTTGTGTTGAAAAGCTCCTAATCAATTACATGAACTCCTAAAATTTGAGTAAAATTTGTTTTGCAGTCCTTTTTGTAGAGGTTTCGGACGAGCAGGTATAAATGGGCCTTTCAATGGACCCGTTGGAATTTTAACTAAGTAAAAAGTACAGAAATTGAGGTTTTGCATATATAATTGTGTTGAAAAGCTCCTAGTCAATTATTTGAACTCCTAATATTTGAATAAAACATTTTTGCGGTCCTTTTTGTAGAGGTTTCGGACGAGGAGGTCTAAATGGGCCTTTCAATGGACCCGTTGGAATTTTAACTGAGTAAAAAGTACAGAAATTGCGGTTTTGCAATATAATTGTGTTGAAAAGCTCCTAATCAATTATTTGAACTCCTAATATTTGATTAAACCTTGTTTTGCAGTCCTTTTTGTAGAGGTTTCGGGCGAGCGGGTCGAAATGGGCCTTTCAATGGACCCGTTGGAATTTTTACTGAGTAAAAAGTACAGAAATTGCGGTTTTGCAATATAATTGTGTTGAAAAGCTCCTAATCAATTATTTGAACTCCTAATATTTGATTAAAACTTGTTTTGCGGTCCTTTTTGTAGAGGTTTCGGACGAGCGGGTCGAAATGGGCCTTTCAATGGACCCATTGAAATTTTAACTGAGTAAAAAGTACAGAAATTGCAATTTTGCAATATAATTGTGTTGAAAAGCTCCTAATCAATTATTTGAACTCCTAATATTTGATTAAAACTTGTTTTGCAGTCCTTTTTGTAGAGGTTTCGGACGAGCGGGTCGAAATGGGCCTTTCAATGGACACAGTGGAATTTTAATTGAGTAAAAAGTACAGAAATTGAGGTTTTGCAATATAATTGTGTTGAAAAGCTCCTAATCAATTACATGAACTCCGAAAATTTGATTAAAACTTATTTTGCAGTCCTTTTTGTAGAGGTTTCGGACGAGCGGGACGAAATGGGCCTTTCAATGGACCCGTTGGAATTTTAACTGAGTAAAAAGTACAGAAATTGAGGTTTTCCAATATAATTGTGTTGAAAAGCTCCTAATAAATTATTTGAACTCCTAATATTTGAATAAAACATTTTTGCGGTCCTTTTTGTAGAGGTTTCGGACGAGTAGGTCTAAATGGGCCTTTCAATGGACCCGTTGGAATTTTAACTGAGTAAAAAGTACAGAAATTGAGGTTTTTCAATATAATTGTGTTTAAAAGCTCCTAATAAATTATTTGAACTCCTAATATTTGAATAAAACATTTTTGCGGTCCTTTTTGTAGTGGTTTCGGACGAGCAGGTCTAAATGGGCCTTTCAATGGACCCGTTGGAATTTTAACTGAGTAAAAAGTACAGAAATTGAGGTTTTGCAATGTAATTGTGTTAAAAAGCTTCTAATCAATTCCATGAACTCCTAAATTTTGATTAAAACTTGTTTTGCGGTCCTTTTTGTAGAGGTTTCGGACGAGCGGGTCGAAATGGGCCTTTCAATGGACCCGTAGGAGTTTTAACTGAGTAAAAAGTACAGAAATTGAGGTTTTGCAATATAATTGTGTTGAAAAGCTCCTAATCAATTATTTGAACTCCTAATATTTGAATAAAACATTTTTGCGGTCCTTTTTGTAGAGGTTTCAGACGAGCAGGTCTAAATGGGCCTTTCAATGGACCCGTTGGAATTTTAACTATGTAAAAAGTACAAAAATTGAGGTTTTGCAATATAATTGTGTTGAAAAGCTCCTAATCAATTACATGAACTCCTAAAATTTGAATAAAACATTTTTGCGGTACATTTTGTAGAGGTTTCGGACGAGCAGGTCTAAATGGGCCTTTCAATGGACCCGTTGGAATTTTATCTGAGTAAAAAGTATAAAATTGAGGTTTTTCAATATAATTGTGTTGAAAAGCTCCTAATCAATTATTTGAACTCCTAATATTTGAATAAAACATTTTTGCGGTCCTTTTTGTAGATGTTTCGGACGAGCAGGTCTAAATGGCCTCTCAATGGACCCGTTGGAATTTTAACTGAGTAAAAAGTACATAAATTGAGGTTTTGCAATATAATTTGTTGAAAAGCTCCTAATCAATTATTTGAACTCCTAATATTTGAATAAAACATTTTTGCGGTCCTTTTTGTAGAGGTTTCGGACGAGCAGGTCTAAATGGGCCTTTCAATAGACCCGTTGGAATTTTAATTAAGCAAAAAGTACAGAAATTGAGGTTTTGCAATATAATTGTGTTGAAAAGCTCCTAATCAATTATTTGAACTCCTAATATTTGAATAAAACATTTTTGCGATCCTTTTTGTAGAGATTTCGGACGAGCAAGTCTAAATAGGCCTTTCAATGGACCCGTTGAAATTTTAACTCAGCAAAAAGTACAGAAATTTAGGTTTAGCAATATAATTGTGTTGAAAAGCACCGAATCAATTATTTGAACTCCTAATATTTGAATAAAACATTTTTGCGGTCCTTTTTGTAGAGATTTCGGACGAGCAGGTCTAAATGGGCCTTTCAATGGACCAGTTGGAATTTTAACTAAGCAAAAAGTACAGAAATTGAGGTTTTTCAATATAATTGTGTTGAAAAGCTCCTAATCAATTATTTGAACTCCTAATATTTGAATAAAACATTTTTACGGTCCTTTTTGTAGAGGTTTCGGACGAGGAAGTCTAAATGGGCCTTTCAATGGACCCGTTGGAATTTTAACTGAGTAAAAAGTACAGAAATTGCGGTTTTGCAATATAATTGTGTTGAAAAGCTCCTAATCAATTATTTGAACTCCTAATATTTGAATAAAACATTTTTGCGGTCCTTTTTGTAGAGGTTTCGGACGAGCAGGTATAAATGGGCCTTTCAATGGACCCGTTGGAATTTTAACTGAGTAAAAAGTACAGAAATTGAGGTTTTGCATATATAATTGTGTTGAAAAGCTCCTAATCAATTATTTGAACTCCTAATATTTGAATAAAACATTTTTGCGGTCCTTTTTGTAGAGGTTTCGGACGAGGAGGTCTAAATGGGACTTTCAATGGACCCGTTGGAATTTTAACTGAGTAAAAAGTACAGAAATTGCGGTTTTGCAATATAATTGTGTTGAAAAGCTCCTAATCAATTATTTGAACTCCTAATATTTGAATAAAACATTTTTGCGGTCCTTTTTGTAGAGGTTTCGGACGAGCAGGTATAAATGGGCCTTTCAATGGACCCGTTGGAATTTTAACTGAGTAAAAAGTACAGAAATTGAGGTTTTGCATATATAATTGTGTTGAAAAGCTCCTAATCAATTATTTGAACTCTTAATATTTGAATAAAACATTTTTGCAGTCCTTTTTGTAGAGGTTTCGGATGAGCAGGTCTAAATGGGCCTTTCAATGGACCCGCTGGAATTTTAACTGAGTAAAAATTAAAGAAATATAGGTTTTGCAATATAATTGTGTTGAAAAGCTCCTAATCAATTATTTGAACTTCTAATATTTGAATAAAACCTTTTTGCGGTCCTTTTTGTAGAGGTTTCGGACGAGGAGGTCTAAATGGGCCTTTCAATGGACCCGTTGGAATTTTAACTGAGTAAAAAGTACAGAAATTGCGGTTTTGCAATATAATTGTGTTGAAAAGCTTCTAATCAATTATTTGAACTCCTAATATTTGATTAAACCTTGTTTTGCAGTCCTTTTTGTAGAGGTTTCGGGCGAGCGAGTCGAAATGGGCCTTTCAATGGACCCGTTGGAATTTTAATTGAGTAAAAAGTACAGAAATTGAGGTTTTGCAATATAATTGTGTTGAAAAGCTCCTAATCAATTATTTGAACTCTTAATATTTGAATAAAACATTTTTGCAGTCCTTTTTGTAGAGGTTTCGGATGAGCAGGTCTAAATGGGCCTTTCAATGGACCCGTTGGAATTTTAACTGAGTAAAAAGTACAGAAATTGAGGTTTTGCAATATAATTGTGTTGAAAAGCTCCTATTCAATTATTTGAACTCCTAATATTTGATTAAACCTTGTTTTGCAGTCCTTTTTGTAGAGGTTTCGGGCGAGCGGGTCGAAATGGGCCTTTCAATGGACCCGTTGGAATTTTTACTGAGTAAAAAGTACAGAAATTGCGGTTTTGCAATATAATTGTGTTGAAAAGCTCCTAATCAATTATTTGAACTCCTAATATTTGATTAAAACTTGTTTTGCGGTCCTTTTTGTAGAGGTTTCGGACGAGCGGGTCGAAATGGGCCTTTCAATGGACCCATTGGAATTTTAACTGAGTAAAAAGTACAGAAATTGCAATTTTGCAATATAATTGTGTTGAAAAGCTCCTAATCAATTATTTGAACTCCTAATATTTGATTAAAACTTGTTTTGCAGTCCTTTTTGTAGAGGTTTCGGACGAGCGGGTCGAAATGGGCCTTTCAATGGACACGTTGGAATTTTAATTGAGTAAAAAGTACAGAAATTGAGGTTTTGCAATATAATTGTGTTGAAAAGCTCCTAATCAATTACATGAACTCCGAAAATTTGATTAAAACTTATTTTGCAGTCCTTTTTGTAGAGGTTTCGGACGAGCGGGACGAAATGGGCCTTTCAATGGACCCGTTGGAATTTTAACTGAGTAAAAAGTACAGAAATTGAGGTTTTCCAATATAATTGTGTTGAAAAGCTCCTAATCAATTATTTGAACTCCTAATATTTGAATAAAACATTTTTGCGGTCCTTTTTGTAGAGGTTTCGGACGAGCAGGTCTAAATGGGCCTTTCAATGGACCCGTTGGAATTTTAACTGAGTAAAAAGTACAGAAATTGAGGTTTTGCAATATAATTGTGTTGAAAAGCTCCTAATCAATTATTTGAACTCCTAATATTTGAATAAAACATTTTTGCGGTCCTTTTTGTAGAGGTTTCGGACGAGCAGGTCTAAATGGGCCTTTCGATGGACCCGTTGGAATTTTAACTGAGTAAAAAGTACAAAAATTGAGGTTTTGCAATGTAATTGTGTTAAAAAGCTTCTAATCAATTCCATGAACTCCTAAATTTTGATTAAAACTTGTTTTGCGGTCCTTTTTGTAGAGGTTTCGGACGAGCGGATCGAAATGGGCCTTTCAATGGACCCGTAGGAATTTTAACTGAGTAAAAAGTACAGAAATTGAGGTTTTGCAATATAATTGTGTTGAAAAGCTCCTAATCAATTATTTGAACTCCTAATATTTGAATAAAACATTTTTGCGGTCCTTTTTGTAGAGGTTTCAGACGAGCAGGTCTAAATGGGCCTTTCAATGGACCCGTTGGAATTTTAACTATGTAAAAAGTACAAAAATTGAGGTTTTGCAATATAATTGTGTTGAAAAGCTCCTAATCAATTACATGAACTCCTAAAATTTGAATAAAACATTTTTGCGGTAAATTTTGTAGAGGTTTCGGACGAGCAGGTCTAAATGGGCCTTTCAATGGACCCGTTGGAATTTTATCTGAGTAAAAAGTATAAAATTGAGGTTTTTCAATATAATTGTGTTGAAAAGCTCCTAATCAATTATTTGAACTCCTAATATTTGAATAAAACATTTTTGCGGTCCTTTTTGTAGATGTTTCGGACGAGCAGGTCTAAATGGCCTCTCAATGGACCCGTTGGAATTTTAACTGAGTAAAAAGTACATAAATTGAGGTTTTGCAATATAATTTGTTGAAAAGCTCCTAATCAATTATTTGAACTCCTAATATTTGAATAAAACATTTTTGCGGTCCTTTTTGTCGAGGTTTCGGACGAGCAGGTCTAAATGGGCCTTTCAATGGACCCGTTGGAATTTTAACTAAGCAAAAAGTACAGAAATTGAGGTTTTGCAATATAATTGTGTTGAAAAGCTCCTAATCAATTATTTGAACTCCTAATATTTGAATAAAACATTTTTGCGGTCCTTTTTGTAGAGATTTCGGACGAGCAAGTCTAACTAGGCCTTTCAATGGACCCGTTGAAATTTTAACTCAGCAAAAAGTACAGAAATTTAGGTTTAGCAATATAATTGTGTTGAAAAGCACCTAATCAATTATTTGAACTCCTAATATTTGAATAAAACATTTTTGCGGTCCTTTTTGTAGAGATTTCGGACGAGCAGGTCTAAATGGGCCTTTCAATGGACCAGTTGGAATTTTAACTAAGCAAAAAGTATAGAAATTGAGGTTTTTCAATATAATTGTGTTGAAAAGCTCCTAATCAATTATTTGAACTCCTAATATTTGAATAAAACATTTTTGCGGTCCTTTTTGTAGAGGTTTCGGACGAGGAGGTCTAAATGGGCCTTTCAATGGACCCGTTGGAATTTTAACTGAGTAAAAAGTACAGAAATTGCGGTTTTGCAATATAATTGTGTTGAAAAGCTCCTAATCAATTATTTGAACTCCTAATATTTGAATAAAACATTTTTGCGGTCCTTTTTGTAGAGGTTTCGGACGAGCAGGTATAAATGGGCCTTTCAATGGACCCGTTGGAATTTTAACTGAGTAAAAAGTACAGAAATTGAGGTTTTGCATATATAATTGTGTTGAAAAGCTCCTAATCAATTATTTGAACTCCTAATATTTGAATAAAACATTTTTGCGGTCCTTTTTGTAGAGGTTTCGGACGAGGAGGTCTAAATGGGACTTTCAATGGACCCGTTGGAATTTTAACTGAGTAAAAAGTACAGAAATTGCGGTTTTGCAATATAATTGTGTTGAAAAGCTCCTAATCAATTATTTGAGCTCCTAATATATGATTAAACCTTGTTTTGCAGTCCTTTTTGTAGAGGTTTCGGGCGAGCGGGTCGAAATGGGTCTTTCAATGGACCCGTTGGAATTTTAACTGAGTAAAAAGTACAGAAATTGAGGTTTTGCAATATAATTGTGTTGAAAAGCTCCTAATCAATTATTTGAACTCTTAATATTTGAATAAAACATTTTTGCAGTCCTTTTTGTAGAGGTTTCGGAAGAGCAGGTCTAAATGGGCCTTTCAATGGACCCGCTGGAATTTTAACTGAGTAAAAATTAAAGAAATATAGGTTTTGCAATATAATTGTGTTGAAAAGCTCCTAATCAATTATTTGAACTTCTAATATTTGAATAAAACCTTTTTGCGGTCCTTTTTGTAGAGGTTTCGGACGAGCAGGTCTAAATGGGCCTTTCAATGGACCCGTTGGAATTTTAACTGAGTAAAAAGTACAGAAATTGCGGTTTTGCAATATAATTGTGTTGAAAAGCTTCTAATCAATTATTTGAACTCCTAATATTTGATTAAACCTTGTTTTGCAGTCCTTTTTGTAGAGGTTTCGGGCGAGCGGGTCGAAATGGGCCTTTCAATGGACCCGTTGGAATTTTAACTGAGTAAAAAGTACAGAAATTGAGGTTTTGCAATATAATTGTGTTGAAAAGCTCCTAATCAATTATTTGAACTCTTAATATTTGAATAAAACATTTTTGCAGTCCTTTTTGTAGAGGTTTCGGATGAGCAGGTCTAAATGGGCCTTTCAATGGACCCGTTGGAATTTTAACTGAGTAAAAAGTACAGAAATTAAGGTTTTGCAATATAATTGTGTTGAAAAGCTCCTAATCAATTATTTGAACTCTTAAAATTTGAATAAAACATTTTTCCGGTCCTTTTTGTAGAGGTTTCGGACGAGCAGGTCTAAATGGGCCTTTCAATGGACCCATTGAAATTTTAACTGAGTAAAAAGTACAGAAATTGCAATGTTGCAATATAATTGTGTTGAAAAGCTCCTAATCAATTATTTGAACTCCTAATATTTGATTAAAACTTGTTTTGCAGTCCTTTTTGTAGAGGTTTCGGACGAGCGAGTCGAAATGGGCCTTTCAATGGACACGTTGGAATTTTAATTGAGTAAAAAGTACAAAAATTGAGGTTTTGCAATATAATTGTGTTGAAAAGCTCCTAATCAATTACATGAACTCCGAAAATTTGATTAAAACTTATTTTGCAGTCCTTTTTGAGGAGGTTTCGGACGAGCGGGTCGAAATGGGCCTTTCAATGGACCCGTTGGAATTTTAACTGAGTAAAAAGTACAGAAATTGAGGTTTTGCAATATAATTGTGTTGAAAAGCTCCTAATCAATTATTTGAACTCCTAATATTTGAATAAAACCTTTTTGCGGTCGTTTTTGTAGAGGTTTTGGACGAGCAGGTCTAAATGGGCGTTTCAATGGACCCGTTGGAATTTTATCTACGTAAAAAGTATAAAATTTAGGTTTTTCAATTTAATTGTGTTTAAAAGCTCCTAATCAATTATTTGAACTCCTAATATTTGAATAAAACATTTTTGATGTCCTTTTTGTAGAGGTTTCGGACGAGCAGGTCTAAATGGGCCTTTTAATGGACCCGTTGGAATTTTAACTGAGTAAAAAGTACAGAAATTGAGGTTTTGCAATATAATTGTGTTGAAAAGCTTCTAATCAATTATTTGAACTCCTAATATTTGAATAAAACATTTTTGCGGTCCTTTTTGTAGAGGTTTCGGACGAGCAGGTCTAAATGGGCCTTTCAATGGACCCGTTGGAATTTTAACTGAGTAAAAAGTACAGAAATTGAGGTTTTGCAATATAATTGTGTTGAAAAGCTTCTAATCAATTACATGAACTCCTAAAATTTCATTAAAACTTGTTTTGCGGTCCTTTTTGTAGAGGTTTCGGACGAGCGGGTCGAAATGGGCCTTTCAATGGACCCGTTGGAATTTTAACTGAGTAAAAACTACAGAAATTTAGGTTTTGCAATATAATTGTGTTCAAAAGCTCCTAATCAATTATTTGAACTCCTAATATTTGATTAAAACTTGTTTTACAGTCCTTTTTGTAGAGGTTTCGGACGAGCGGGTCGAAATGGGCCTTTCAAAGGACCTGTTGGAATTTTTAATGAGCAAAAAGTACAGAAATTGAGGTTTTGCAATATAATTGTGTTGAAAAGCTTCTAATCAATTATTTGAACTCCTAATATTTGAATAAAACCTTTTTGCGGTCGTTTTTGTAGAGGTTTCGGACGAGCAGGTCTAAATGGGCGTTTCAATGGACCCGTTGGAATTTTATCTGCATAAAAAGTATAAAATTTAGGTTTTTCAATTTAATTGTGTTTAAAAGCTCCTAATCAATTATTTGAACTCCTAATATTTGAATAAAACATTTTTGATGTCCTTTTTGTAGAGGTTTCGGACGAGCAGGTCCAAATGGGCCTTTCCATGGACCCGTTGGAATTTTAACTGAGTAAAAAGTACAGAAATTGAGGTTTTGCAATATAATTGTGTTGAAAAGCTCCTAATAAATTATTTGAACTCCTAATATTTGAATAAAACATTTTTGCGGTCCTTTTTGTAGAGGTTTTGGACGAGCAGGTCTAAATGGGCCTTTCAATGGACCCGTTGGAATTTTAACTGAGTAAAAAGTACAGAAATTGAGGTTTTGCAATATAATTGTGTTGAAAAGCTCCTAATCAATTATTTGAACTCCTAATACTTGATTAAAACTTGTTTTGCGGTCCTTTTTGTAGAGGTTTCGGGCGAGCGGGTCGAAATGGGCCTTTCAATGGACCCGTTGGAATTTTAACTGAGTAAAAAGTACAGAAATTGAGGTTTTGCAATATAATTGTGTTGAAAAGCTCCTAATCAATTATTTGAACTCCTAATATATGATTAAACCTTGTTTTCCAGTCCTTTTTGTAGAGGTTTTGGGCGAGCGGGTCGAAATGGGTCTTTCAATGGACCCGTTGGAATTTTAACTGAGTAAAAAGTACAGAAATTGAGGTTTTGCAATATAATTGTGTTGAAAAGCTCCTAATCAATTATTTGAACTCTTAATATTTGAATAAAACATTTTTGCAGTCCTTTTTGTAGAGGTTTCGGATGAGCAGGTCTAAATGGGCCTTTCAATGGACCCGTTGGAATTTTAACTGAGTAAAAAGTACAGAAATTGAGGTTTTGCAATATAATTGTGTTGAAAATCTCCTAATCAATTATTTGAACTCTTAAAATTTGAATAAAACATTTTTCCGGTCCTTTTTGTAGAGGTTTCGGACGAGCAGGTCTAAATGGGCCTTTCAATGGACCCATTGAAATTTTAACTGAGTAAAAAGTACAGAAATTGCAATGTTGCAATATAATTGTGTTGAAAAGCTCCTAATCAATTATTTGAACTCCTAATATTTGATTAAAACTTGTTTTGCAGTCCTTTTTGTAGAGGTTTCGGACGAGCGAGTCGAAATGGGCCTTTCAATGGACACGTTGGAATTTTAATTGAGTAAAAAGTACAGAAATTGAGGTTTTGCAATATAATTGTGTTGAAAAGCTCCTAATCAATTACATGAACTCCGAAAATTTGATTAAAACTTATTTTGCAGTCCTTTTTGAGGAGGTTTCGGACGAGCGGGTCGAAATGGGCCTTTCAATGGACCCGTTGGAATTTTAACTGAGTAAAAAGTACAGAAATTGAGGTTTTGCAATATAATTGTGTTGAAAAGCTCCTAATCAATTATTTGAACTCCTAATATTTGAATAAAACCTTTTTGCGGTCGTTTTTGTAGAGGTTTCGGACGAGCAGGTCTAAATGGGCGTTTCAATGGACCCGTTGGAATTTTATCTACGTAAAAAGTATAAAATTTAGGTTTTTCAATTTAATTGTGTTTAAAAGCTCCTAATCAATTATTTGAACTCCTAATATTTGAATAAAACATTTTTGATGTCCTTTTTGTAGAGGTTTCGGACGAGCAGGTCTAAATGGGCCTTTTAATGGACCCGTTGGAATTTTAACTGAGTAAAAAGTACAGAAATTGAGGTTTTGCAATATAATTGTGTTGAAAAGCTTCTAATCAATTATTTGAACTCCTAATATTTGAATAAAACATTTTTGCGGTCCTTTTTGTAGAGGTTTCGGACGAGCAGGTCTAAATGGGCCTTTCAATGGACCCGTTGGAATTTTAACTGAGTAAAAAGTACAGAAATTGAGGTTTTGCAATATAATTGTGTTGAAAAGCTCCTAATAAATTATTTGAACTCCTAATATTTGAATAAAACATTTTTGCGGTCCTTTTTGTAGAGGTTTTGGACGAGCAGGTCTAAATGGGCCTTTCAATGGACCCGTTGGAATTTTAACTGAGTAAAAAGTACAGAAATTGAGGTTTTGCAATATAATTGTGTTGAAAAGCTCCTAATCAATTATTTGAACTCCTAATACTTGATTAAAACTTGTTTTGCGGTCCTTTTTGTAGAGGTTTCGGGCGAGCGGGTCGAAATGGGCCTTTCAATGGACCCGTTGGAATTTTAACTGAGTAAAAAGTACAGAAATTGAGGTTTTGCAATATAATTGTGTTGAAAAGCTCCTAATCAATTATTTGAACTCCTAATATATGATTAAACCTTGTTTTGCAGTCCTTTTTGTAGAGGTTTCGGGCGAGCGGGTCGAAATGGGTCTTTCAATGGACCCGTTGGAATTTTAACTGAGTAAAAAGTACAGAAATTGAGGTTTTGCAATATAATTGTGTTGAAAAGCTCCTAATCAATTATTTGAACTCTTAATATTTGAATAAAACATTTTTGCAGTCCTTTTTGTAGAGGTTTCGGATGAGCAGGTCTAAATGGGCCTTTCAATGGACCCGTTGGAATTTTAACTGAGTAAAAAGTACAGAAATTGAGGTTTTGCAATATAATTGTGTTGAAAAGCTCCTAATCAATTATTTGAACTCTTAAAATTTGAATAAAACATTTTTCCGGTCCTTTTTGTAGAGGTTTCGGACGAGCAGGTCTAAATGGGCCTTTCAATGGACCCATTGAAATTTTAACTGAGTAAAAAGTACAGAAATTGCAATGTTGCAATATAATTGTGTTGAAAAGCTCCTAATCAATTATTTGAACTCCTAATATTTGATTAAAACTTGTTTTGCAGTCCTTTTTGTAGAGGTTTCGGACGAGCGAGTCGAAATGGGCCTTTCAATGGACACGTTGGAATTTTAATTGAGTAAAAAGTACAGAAATTGAGGTTTTGCAATATAATTGTGTTGAAAAGCTCCTAATCAATTACATGAACTCCGAAAATTTGATTAAAACTTATTTTGCAGTCCTTTTTGAGGAGGTTTCGGACGAGCGGGTCGAAATGGGCCTTTCAATGGACCCGTTGGAATTTTAACTGAGTAAAAAGTACAGAAATTGAGGTTTTGCAATATAATTGTGTTGAAAAGCTCCTAATAAATTATTTGAACTCCTAATATTTGAATAAAACATTTTTGCGGTCCTTTTTGTAGAGGTTTTGGACGAGCAGGTCTAAATGGGCCTTTCAATGGACCCGTTGGAATTTTAACTGAGTAAAAAGTACAGAAATTGAGGTTTTGCAATATAATTGTGTTGAAAAGCTCCTAATCAATTATTTGAACTCCTAATACTTGATTAAAACTTGTTTTGCGGTCCTTTTTGTAGAGGTTTCGGGCGAGCGGGTCGAAATGGGCCTTTCAATGGACCCGTTGGAATTTTAACTGAGTAAAAAGTACAGAAATTGAGGTTTTGCAATATAATTGTGTTGAAAAGCTCCTAATCAATTATTTGAACTCCTAATATATGATTAAACCTTGTTTTGCAGTCCTTTTTGTAGAGGTTTCGGGCGAGCGGGTTGAAATGGGTCTTTCAATGGACCCGTTGGAATTTTAACTGAGTAAAAAGTACAGAAATTGAGGTTTTGCAATATAATTGTGTTGAAAAGCTCCTAATCAATTATTTGAACTCTTAATATTTGAATAAAACATTTTTGCAGTCCTTTTTGTAGAGGTTTCGGATGAGCAGGTCTAAATGGGCCTTTCAATGGACCCGTTGGAATTTTAACTGAGTAAAAAGTACAGAAATTGAGGTTTTGCAATATAATTGTGTTGAAAAGCTCCTAATCAATTATTTGAACTCTTAAAATTTGAATAAAACATTTTTCCGGTCCTTTTTGTAGAGGTTTCGGACGAGCAGGTCTAAATGGGCCTTTCAATGGACCCATTGAAATTTTAACTGAGTAAAAAGTACAGAAATTGCAATGTTGCAATATAATTGTGTTGAAAAGCTCCTAATCAATTATTTGAACTCCTAATATTTGATTAAAACTTGTTTTGCAGTCCTTTTTGTAGAGGTTTCGGACGAGCGAGTCGAAATGGGCCTTTCAATGGACACGTTGGAATTTTAATTGAGTAAAAAGTACAGAAATTGAGGTTTTGCAATATAATTGTGTTGAAAAGCTCCTAATCAATTACATGAACTCCGAAAATTTGATTAAAACTTATTTTGCAGTCCTTTTTGAGGAGGTTTCGGACGAGCGGGTCGAAATGGGCCTTTCAATGGACCCGTTGGAATTTTAACTGAGTAAAAAGTACAGAAATTGAGGTTTTGCAATATAATTGTGTTGAAAAGCTCCTAATAAATTATTTGAACTCCTAATATTTGAATAAAACCTTTTTGCGGTCGTTTTTGTAGAGGTTTCGGACGAGCAGGTCTAAATGGGCGTTTCAATGGACCCGTTGGAATTTTATCTACGTAAAAAGTATAAAATTTAGGTTTTTCAATTTAATTGTGTTTAAAAGCTCCTAATCAATTATTTGAACGCCTAATATTTGAATAAAACATTTTTGATGTCCTTTTTGTAGAGGTTTCGGACGAGCAGGTCTAAATGGGCCTTTTAATGGACCCGTTGGAATTTTAACTGAGTAAAAAGTACAGAAATTGAGGTTTTGCAATATAATTGTGTTGAAAAGCTTCTAATCAATTATTTGAACTCCTAATATTTGAATAAAACATTTTTGCGGTCCTTTTTGTAGAGGTTTCGGACGAGCAGGTCTAAATGGGCCTTTCAATGGACCCGTTGGAATTTTAACTGAGTAAAAAGTACAGAAATTGAGGTTTTGCAATATAATTGTGTTGAAAAGCTTCTAATCAATTACATGAACTCCTAAAATTTCATTAAAACTTGTTTTGCGGTCCTTTTTGTAGAGGTTTCGGATGAGCGGGTCGAAATGGGCCTTTCAATGGACCCGTTGGAATTTTAACTGAGTAAAAACTACAGAAATTTAGGTTTTGCAATATAATTGTGTTCAAAAGCTCCTAATCAATTATTTGAACTCCTAATATTTGATTAAAACTTGTTTTACAGTCCTTTTTGTAGAGGTTTCGGACGAGCGGGTCGAAATGGGCCTTTCAAAGGACCTGTTGGAATTTTTAATGAGCAAAAAGTACAGAAATTGAGGTTTTGCAATATAATTGTGTTGAAAAGCTTCTAATCAATTATTTGAACTCCTAATATTTGAATAAAACCTTTTTGCGGTCGTTTTTGTAGAGGTTTCGGACGAGCAGGTCTAAATGGGCGTTTCAATGGACCCGTTGGAATTTTATCTGCGTAAAAAGTATAAAATTTAGGTTTTTCAATTTAATTGTGTTTAAAAGCTCCTAATCAATTATTTGAACTCCTAATATTTGAATAAAACATTTTTGATGTCCTTTTTGTAGAGGTTTCGGACGAGCAGGTCCAAATGGGCCTTTCCATGGACCCGTTGGAATTTTAACTGAGTAAAAAGTACAGAAATTGAGGTTTTGCAATATAATTGTGTTGAAAAGCTCCTAATAAATTATTTGAACTCCTAATATTTGAATAAAACATTTTTGCGGTCCTTTTTGTAGAGGTTTTGGACGAGCAGGTCTAAATGGGCCTTTCAATGGACCCGTTGGAATTTTAACTGAGTAAAAAGTACAGAAATTGAGGTTTTGCAATATAATTGTGTTGAAAAGCTCCTAATCAATTATTTGAACTCCTAATACTTGATTAAAACTTGTTTTGCGGTCCTTTTTGTAGAGGTTTCGGGCGAGCGGGTCGAAATGGGCCTTTCAATGGACCCGTTGGAATTTTAACTGAGTAAAAAGTACAGAAATTGAGGTTTTGCAATATAATTGTGTTGAAAAGCTCCTAATCAATTATTTGAACTCCTAATATATGATTAAACCTTGTTTTGCAGTCCTTTTTGTAGAGGTTTCGGGCGAGCGGGTCGAAATGGGTCTTTCAATGGACCCGTTGGAATTTTAACTGAGTAAAAAGTACAGAAATTGAGGTTTTGCAATATAATTGTGTTGAAAAGCTCCTAATCAATTATTTGAACTCTTAATATTTGAATAAAACATTTTTGCAGTCCTTTTTGTAGAGGTTTCGGATGAGCAGGTCTAAATGGGCCTTTCAATGGACCCGCTGGAATTTTAACTGAGTAAAAATTACAGAAATATAGGTTTTGCAATATAATTGTGTTGAAAAGCTCCTAATCAATTATTTGAACTTCTAATATTTGAATAAAACCTTTTTGCGGTCCTTTTTGTAGAGGTTTCGGACGAGGAGGTCTAAATGGGCCTTTCAATGGACCCGTTGGAATTTTAACTGAGTAAAAAGTACAAAAATTGAGGTTTTGCAATATAATTGTGTTGAAAAGCTTCTAACCAATTATTTGAACTCCTAATATTTGATTAAACCTTGTTTTGCAGTCCTTTTTGTAGAGGTTTCGGTGCGAGCGGGTCGAAATGGGCCTTTCAATAGACCCGTTGGAATTTTAACTGAGTAAAAAGTACAGAAATTGAGGTTTTGCAATATAATTGTTTTGAAAAGCTCCTAATCAATTATTTGAACTCTTAATATTTGAATAAAACATTTTTGCAGTCCCTTTTGTAGAGGTTTCGGACGAGCGAGTCGAAATGGGCCTTTCAATGGACACGTTGGAATTTTAATTGAGTAAAAAGTACAGAAATTGAGGTTTTGCAATATAATTGTGTTGAAAAGCTCCTAATCAATTACATGAACTCCGAAAATTTGATTAAAACTTATTTTGCAGTCCTTTTTGTAGAGGTTTCGGACGAGCGGGTCGAAATGGGCCTTTCAATGGACCCGTTGGAATTTTAACTGAGTAAAAAGTACAGAAATTGAGGTTCTGCAATATAATTGTGTTGAAAAGCTCCTAATCAATTATTTGAACTCCTAATATTTGAATAAAACCTTTTTGCGGTCGTTTTTGTAGAGGTTTCGGACGAGCAGGTCTAAATGGGCGTTTCAATGGACCCGTTGGAATTTTATCTGAGTAAAAAGTATAAATTTGAGGTTTTTCAATTTAATTGTGTTTAAAAGCTCCTAATCAATTATTTGAACTCCTAATATTTGAATAAAACATTTTTGCTGTCCTTTTTGTAGAGGTTTCGGACGAGCAGGTCTAAATGGGCCTTTCATTGGACCCGTTGGAATTATAACTGAGTAAAAAGTACGGAAATTGAGGTGTTGCAATATAATTGTGTTGAAAAGCTCCTAATCAATTATTTGAACTCCTAATATTTGAATAAAACATTTTTGCGATCCTTTTTGTAGAGGTTTAGGACGAGCAGATCTAAATGGGCCTTTCAATGGACCCGTTGGAATTTTAACTGAGTAAAAAGTACAGAAATTGAGGTTTTGCAATGTAATTGTGTTGAAAAGCTTCTAATCAATTACATGAACTCCTAAAATTTCATTAAAACTTGTTTTGCGGTCCTTTTTGTAGAGGTTTCGGACGAGCGGGTCGAAATGGGCCTTTCAATGGACCCGTTGGAATTTTAAATGAGTAAAAACTACAGAAATTGAGGTTTTGCAATATAATTGTGTTCAAAAGCTCCTAATCAATTATTTGAACTCCTAATATTTGATTAAAACTTGTTTTACAGTCCTTTTTGTAGAGGTTTCGGACGAGCGGGTCGAAATGGGCCTTTCAATGGACCTGTTGGAATTTTAAATGAGTAAAAAGTACATAAATTGAGGTTTTGCAATATAATTGTGTTGAAAAGCTCCTAATCAATTATTTGAACTCCTAATATTTGAATAAAACCTTTTTGCGGTCGTTTTTGTAGAGGTTTCGGACGAGCAGGTCTAAATGGGCGTTTCAATGGACCCGTTGGAATTTTATCTGCGTAAAAAGTATAAAATTTAGGTTTTTAATTTTAATTGTGTTTAAAAGCTCCTAATTAATTATTTGAACTCCTAATATTTGAATAAAACATTTTTGATGTCCTTTTTGTAGAGGTTTCGGACGAGCAGGTCTAAATGGGCCTTTCAATGGACCCGTTGGAATTTTAACTGAGTAAAAAGTACAGAAATTGAGGTTTTGCAATATAATTGTGTTGAAAAGCTCCTAATCAATTATTTGAACTCCTAATATTTGAATAAAACATTTTTGCGGTCCTTTTTGTAGAGGTTTCGGACGAGCAGGTCTAAATGGGCCTTTCAATGGACCCGTTGGAATTTTAACTGAGTAAAAAGTACAGAAATTGAGGTTTTGCAATATAATTGTGTTGAAAAGCTCCTAATCAATTATTTAAACTCCTAATATTTGAATAAAACCTTTTTGCGGTCGTTTTTGTAGAGGTTTCGGACGAGCAGGTCTAAATGGGCGTTTCAATGGACCCGTTGGAATTTTATCTGCGTAAAAAGTATAAAATTTAGGTTTTTCAATTTAATTGTGTTTAAAAGCTCCTAATCAATTATTTGAACTCCTAATATTTGAATAAAACATTTTTGATATCCTTTTTGTAGAGGTTTCGGACGAGCAGGTCTAAATGGGCCTTTCAATGGACCCGTTGGAATTTTAACTGAGTAAAAAGTACAGAAATTGAGGTTTTGCAATATAATTGTGTTGAAAAGCTCCTAATCAATTATTTGAACTCCTAATATTTGAATAAAACATTTTTGCGGTCCTTTTTGTAGAGGTTTCGGACAAGCAGGTCTAAATGGGCCTTTCAATGGACCCGTTGGAATTATAACTGAGTAAAAAGTACAGAAATTGAGGTTTTGCAATATAATTGTGTTGAAAAGCTCCTAATCAATTACATGAACTCCTAAAATTTGAATAAAACATTTTTGCAGTCCTTTTTGTAGAGGTTTCGGACAAGCAGGTCTAAATGGGCCTTTCAATGGACCCGTTGGAATTATAACTGAGTAAAAAGTACAGAAATTGAGGTTTTGCAATATAATTGTGTTGAAAAGCTCCTAATCAATTATTTGAACTTCTAATATTTGAATAAAACATTTTTGTGGTCCTTTTTGTAGAGGTTTCGGACGAGCAGGTCTAAATGGGCCTTTCAATGGACACGTTGGAATTTTAATTGAGTAAAAAGTACAGAAATTGAGTTTTTGCAATATAATTGTGTTGAAAAGCTCCTAATCAATTACATGAACTCCGAAAATTTGATTAAAACTTATTTTGCAGTCCTTTTTGTAGAGGTTTCGGACGAGCGGGTCGATATGGGCCTTTCAATGGACCCGTTGGAATTTTAACTGAGTAAAAAGTACAGAAATTGAGGTTTTGCAATATAATTGTGTTGAAAAGCTCCTAATAAATTATTTGAACTTCTAATATTTGAATAAAACATTTTTGCCGTCCTTTTTGTAGAGGTTTCGGACGAGCGGGTCGAAATGGGCCTTTCAATGGACTCGTTGGAATTTTAATTGAGTAAAAAGTACAAAAATTGAGGATTTGCAATATAATTGTGTTGAAAAGCTCCTAATCAATTAAATGAACTCCTAAAATTTGATTAAAACTTGTTTTGCGGTCCTTTTGGAGAGGTTTCGGACGAGCGGGTCGAAATGGGCCTTTCAATGGACCCGTTGGAATTTTAACTGAGTAAAAAGTATAGAAATTGCGATTTTGAAACGTAATTGTGTTGAAAAGCTTCTAATCAATTATATGAACTCCTAAAATTTAATTAAAACTTGTTTTGCAGTTCTTTTTGTAGAGGTTTCGGACGAGCGGGTCGAAATGGGCCTTTCAATGGACCCGTTGGAATTTTAACAGAGTAAAAAGTACATAAATTGAGGTTTTGCAATGTAATTGTGTTGAAAAGCTTCTAATCAATTCCATGAACTCCTAAAATTTTATTAAAACTTGTTTTGCGGTCCTTTTTGTAGAGGTTTCGGACGAGCGGGTCGAAATGGGCCTTTCAATGGACTCGTTGGAATTTTAACTGAGTAAAAAGTACAGAAATTGAGGTTTTGCAATATAATTGTGTTGAAAAGCTTCTAATCAATTATTTGAACTCCTAATATTTGAATAAAACATTTTTGCGGTCCTTTTTGTAGAGGTTTCGGACGAGCAGGTCTAAATGGGCCTTTCAATGGACCTGTTGGAATTTTAAATGAGTAAAAAGTACAGAAATTGAGGTTTTGCAATATAATTGTGTTGAAAAGCTCCTAATCAATTACATGAACTCCTAAAATTTGAATAAAACATTTTTGCGGTCGTTTTTGTAGAGGTTTCGGACGAGTAGGTCTAAATGGGCGTTTCAATGGACCCGTTGGAATTTTATCTGCGTAAAAAGTATAAAATTTAGGTTTTTCAATTTAATTGTGTTTAAAAGCTCCTAATCAATTATTTGAACTCCTAATATTTGAATAAAACATTTTTGATGTCCTTTTTGTAGAGGTTTCGGACGAGCAGGTCTAATTGGGCCTTTCAATGGACCCGTTGGAATTTTAACTGAGTAAAAAGTACAGAAATTGAGGTTTTGCAATATAATTGTGTTGAAAAGCTCCTAATCAATTATTTGAACTCCTAATATTTGAATAAAACATTTTTGCGGTCGTTTTTGTAGAGGTTTCGGACGAGCAGGTCTAAATGGGCGTTTCAATGGACCCGTTGGAATTTTATCTGCGTAAAAAGTATAAAATTTAGGTTTTTAATTTTAATTGTGTTTAAAAGCTCCTAATTAATTATTTGAACTCCTAATATTTGAATAAAACATTTTTGATGTCCTTTTTGTAGAGGTTTCGGACGAGCAGGTCTAAATGGGCCTTTCAATGGACCCGTTGGAATTTTAACTGAGGAAAAAGTACAGAAATTGAGGTTTTGCAATATAATTGTGTTGAAAAGCTCCTAATCAATTATTTGAACTCCTAATATTTGAATAAAACATTTTTGCGGTCCTTTTTGTAGAGGTTTCGGACGAGCAGGTCTAAATGGGCCTTTCAATGGACCCGTTGGAATTTTAACTGAGTAAAAAGTACAGAAATTGAGGTTTTGAATTATAATTGTGTTGAAAAGCTCCTAATCAATTATTTGAACTCCTAATACTTGATTAAAACTTGTTTTGCGGTCCTTTTTGTAGAGGTTTCGGACGAGCGGGTCGAAATGGGCCTTTCAATGGACCCGTTGGAATTTTAACTGAGTAAAAAGTACAAAAATTGAGGTTTTGCAATATAATTGTGTTCAAAAGCTCCTAATCAATTATTTGAACTCCTAATATTTGATTAAAACTTGTTTTACAGTCCTTTTTGTAGAGGTTACGGACGAGCGGGTCGAAATGGGCCTTTCAATGGACCTGTTGGAATTTTAAATGAGTAAAAAGTACAGAAATTGAGGTTTTGCAATATAATTGTGTTGAAAAGCTCCTAATCAATTATTTGAACTCCTAATATTTGAATAAAACCTTTTTGCGGTCGTTTTTGTAGAGGTTTCGGACGAGCAGGTCTAAATGGGCGTTTCAATGGACCCGTTGGAATTTTATCTGCGTAAAAAGTATAAAATTTAGGTTTTTCAATTTAATTGTGTTTAAAAGCTCCTAATAAATTATTTGAACTCCTAATATTTGAATAAAACATTTTTGATATCCTTTTTGTAGAGGTTTCGGACGAGCAGGTCTAAATGGGCCTTTCAATGGACCCGTTGGAATTTTAACGGAGTAAAAAGTACAGAAATTGAGGTTTTGCAATATAATTGTGTTGAAAAGCTCCTAATCAATTATTTGAACTCCTAATATTTGAATAAAACATTTTTGCGGTCCTTTTTGTAGAGGTTTCGGATGAGCAGGTCTAAATGGGCCTTTCAATGGACCCGTTGGAATTATAACTGAGTAAAAAGTACAGAAATTGAGGTTTTGCAATATAATTGTGTTGAAAAGCTCCTAATCAATTATTTGAACTTCTAATATTTGAATAAAACATTTTTGTGGTCCTTTTTGTAGAGGTTTCGGACGAGCAGGTCTAAATGGGCCTTTCAATGGACCCGTTGGAATTTTAACTAAGTAAAAAGTACATAAATTGAGGTTTTGCAATGTAATTGTGTTGAAAAGCTTCTAATAAAATCCATGAACTCCTAAAATTTTATTAAAACTTGTTTTGCGGTCCTTTTTGTAGAGGTTTCGGACGAGCGGGTCGAAATGGGCCTTTCAATGGACTCGTTGGAATTTTAACTGAGTAAAAAGTACAGAAATTGAGGTTTTGCAATATAATTGTGTTGAAAAGCTTCTAATCAATTATTTGAACTCCTAATATTTGAATAAAACATTTTTGCGGTCCTTTTTGTAGAGGTTTCGGACGAGTAGGTCTAAATGGGCCTTTCAATGGACCTGTTGGAATTTTAAATGAGTAAAAAGTACAGAAATTGAGGTTTTTCAATATAATTGTGTTGAAAAGCTCCTAATCAATTACATGAACTCCTAAAATTTGAATAAAACATTTTTGCGGTCGTTTTTGTAGAGGTTTCGGAGGAGTAGGTCTAAATGGGCGTTTCAATGGACCCATTGGAATTTTATCTGCGTAAAAAGTATAAAATTTAGGTTTTTCAATTTAATTGTGTTTAAAAGCTCCTAATCAATTATTTGAACTCCTAATATTTGAATAAAACATTTTTGATGTCCTTTTTGTAGAGGTTTCGGACGAGCAGGTCTAATTGGGCCTTTCAATGGACCCGTTGGAATTTTAACTGAGTAAAAAGTACAGAAATTGAGGTTTTGCAATATAATTGTGTTGAAAAGCTCCTAATCAATTATTTGAACTCCTAATATTTGAATAAAACATTTTTGCGGTCCTTTTTGTAGAGGTTTCGGACGAGCAGGTCTAAATGGGCCTTTCAATGGACCCGTTGGAATTTTAACTGAGTAAAAAGTACAAAAATTGAGGTTTTGCAATATAATTGTGTTGAAAAGCTCCTAATCAATTATTTGAACTCCTAATACTTGATTAAAACTTGTTTTGCGGTCCTTTTTGTAGAGGTTTCGGACGAGCGGGTCGAAATGGGCCTTTCAATGGACCCGTTAGAATTTTAACTGAGTAAAAACTACAGAAATTGAGGTTTTGCAATATAATTGTGTTCAAAAGCTCCTAATCAATTATTTGAACTCCTAATATTTGATTAAAACTTGTTTTACAGTCATTTTTGTAGAGGTTTTGGACGAGCGGGTCGAAATGGGCCTTTCAATGGACCTGTTGGAATTTTAAATGAGTAAAAAGTACAGAAATTGAGGTTTTGCAATATAATTGTGTTGAAAAGCTCCTAATCAATTATTTGAACTCCTAATATTTGAATAAAACCATTTTGCGGTCGTTTTTGTAGAGGTTTCGGACGAACAGGTCTAAATGGGCGTTTCAATGGACCCGTTGGAATTTTATCTTCGTAAAAATTATAAAATTTAGGTTTTTCAATTTAATTTGTTTAAAAGCTCCTAATCAATTATTTGAACTCCTAATATTTGAATAAAACATTTTTGATGTCCTTTTTGTAGAGGTTTCGGACGAGCAGGTCTAAATGGGCCTTTCAATGGACCCGTTGGAATTTTAACTGAGTAAAAAGTACAAAAATTGAGGTTTTGCAATATAATTGTGTTGAAAAGCTCCTAATCAATTATTTGAACTCCTAATATTTGAATAAAACATTTTTGCGGTCCTTTTTGTAGAGGTTTCAGACGAGCAGGTGTAAATGGGCCTTTCAATGGACCCGTTGGAATTTTAACTGAGTAAAAAGTACAGAAATTGAGGTTTTGCAATATAATTGTGTTGAAAAGCTCCTAATCAATTATTTGAACTTCTAATATTTGAAGAAAACATTTTTACGGTCCTTTTTGTAGAGGTTTCGGACGAGCAGGTCTAAATGGGCCTTTCAATGGACCCGTTGGAATTTTAACTGAGTAAAAAGTACATAAATTGAGGTTTTGCAATGTAATTGTGTTGAAAAGCTTCTAATCAATTCCATGAACTCCTAAAATTTTATTAAAACTTGTTTTGTGGTCCTTTTTGTAGAGGTTTCGGACGAGCGGGTCGAAATGGGCCTTTCAATGGACTCGTTGGAATTTTAACTGAGTAAAAAGTACAGAAATTGAGGTTTTGCAATATAATTGTATTGAAAAGCTTCTAATCAATTATTTGAACTCCTAATATTTGAATAAAACATTTTTGCGGTCCTTTTTGTAGAGGTTTCGGACGAGCATGTCTAAATGGGCCTTTCAATGGACCCGTTGGAATTTTAACAATGTAAAAAGTACAAAAATTGAGGTTTTGCAATATAATTGTGTTGAAAAGCTCCTAATCAATTACATGAACTCCTAAAATTTGAATAAAACATTTTTGCGGTATTTTTTGTAGAGGTTTCGGACGAGTAGGTCTAAATGGGCCTTTCAATGGACCCGTTAGAATTTTATCTGAGTAAAAAGTATAAAATTGAGGTTTTTCAATTTAATTGTGTTTAAAAGCTCCTAATCATTTATTTGAACTCCTAATATTTGAATAAAACATTTTTGCGGTCCTTTTTGTAGAGGTTTCGGATGAGCAGGTCTAAATAGGCCTTTCAATGGACCCGTTGGAATTTTAACTTAGTAAAAAGTACGGAAATTGAGGTTTTGCAATGTAATTGTGTTGAAAAGCTTCTAATCAATTACATCAACTCCTAAAATTTGATTAAAACTTGTTTTGTGGTCCTTTTTGTAGAGGTTTCAGACGAGCGGGTCGAAATGGGCCTTTCAATGGACCCGTTGGAATTTTAACTGAGTAAAAAGTACATAAATTGAGGTTTTGCAAGATAATTGTGTTCAATAGCTCCTATTCAATAATTTGAACTCCTAACATTGGATTAAAACTTGTTTTGCAGTCCTTTTTGTAGAGGTTTTGGTCGAGCGGGTCGAAAGGGCCTTATCAATGGACCTGTTGGAATTTTAAATGAGTAAAAAGTACAGAAATTGAGGTTTTGCAATATAATTGTGTTGAAAAGCTCCTAATCAATTATTTGAACTCCTAATATTTGAATAAAACATTTTTGCGGTCCTTTTTGTAGAGATTTTGGACGAGCAAGTCTAAATGGGCCTTTCAATGGACCCGTTGGAATTTTAACTGAGTAAAAAGTACAGAAATTGCGGTTTTGCAATATAATTGTGTTGAAAAGCTCCTAATCAATTATTTGAAATCCTAATATTTGAATAAAACATTTTTGCGGTCCTTTTTGTAGAGTTTTCTGACGAGCAGGTCTAAATGGATCTTTCAATGGACCCATTGGAATTTTAACTGAGTAAAGAGTACATAAATTGAGGATTTGCAATGTAATTGTGTTGAAAAGCTTCTAATCAATTACATGAACTCCTAAAATTTGATTAAAACTTGTATTGCTGTCCTTTTTGTAGAGGTTTCGGTCGAGCGTGTCGAAATGGGCCTTTCAATGGACCCGTTGGAATTTTAACTGAGTAAAAAGTACAGAAAATGAGGTTTTGCAATATAATTGTGTTCAAAAGCTCCTAATCAATTATTTGAACTCCTAAAATTTGATTAAAACTTGTTTTGCGGTCCTTTTTGTAGAGGTTTCGGACGAGCAGGTCTAAATGGGCCTTTCAATAGCCACGTTGGAATTTTATCTGAGTAAAAAGTATAAAATTGAGGTTTTTGAATATAGTTGTGTTTAAATGCTCCTAATAAATTAATTGAACTCCTAATATTTGAATAAAACATTTTTGTGGTCCTTTTTGTAGAGGTTTCGGACGAGCGGGTCGAAATGGGCCTTTCAATGGACCCTTGGAATTTTAACTGAGTAAAAAGTACGAAAATTGAGATTTTGCAATGTAATTGTGTTGAAAAGCTTCTAATCAATTACATGAACTCCTAATATTTGATTAAAACTTGTTTTGCGGTCCTTTTTGTAGAGGTTTCGGACGAGCGGGTCGAAATGGGCCTTTCAATGGACCCGTTGGAATTTTAACTGAGTAAAAAGTACATAAATTGAGGTTTTGCAATATAATTGTGTTGAAAAGCTCCTAATCAATTATTTGAACTCCTAATATTTGAATAAAACCTTTTTGCGGTCCTTTTTGTAGAGGTTTCGGACGAGCAGGTCTAAATGGGCCTTTCAATGGACCCTTTGGAATTTTATCTGAATAAAAAGTATAAAATTGAGGTTTTTCAATATAATTGTGTTTAAAAGCTCCTAATAAATTATTTGAACTTCTAATATTTGAATAAAACATTTTTGCGGTCCTTTTTGTAGTGGTTTCGGACGAGCGGGTCGAAATGGGCCTTTCAATGGACTCGTTGGAATTTTAACTGAGTAAAAAGTACAAAAATTGAGGATTTGAAATATAATTGTGTTGAAAAGATCCTAATCAATTACATGAACTCCAAAATTTTAATTAAAACTTGTTTTGCAGTCCTTTTTGTTGTGGTTTCAGACGAGCGGGTCGAAATGGGCCTTTCAATGGACCCGTTACAGTTTTAACTGATTAAAAAATATATAAATTGAGGTTTTGCAATATAATTGTGTTGAAAAGCTCCTAATCAATTATTTGAACTCCTAATATTTGAATAAAATATTTTTGCGGTCCTTTTTGTAGAAGTTTCGGACGAGCAGGTCTAAATGGGCTTTTCAATGGACCCGTTGGAATTTTAATTGACTAAAAAGTACAGAAATTGAGGTTTTGCAATATAATTGTGTTGAAAAGCTCCAAATCAATTACATGAACTCCTAAATTTTGATTAAAACTTGTTTTGCGGTCCTTTTTGTAGAGGTTTCGGACGAGCAGGTCTAAATGGGCGTTTTAATGGACCTGTTGGAATTTTATCTGAGTAAAAAGTATAAAATTGAGGTTTTTCAATTTAATTGTGTTTAAAAGCTCCTAATCAATTATTTGAACTCCTAATATTTGAATAAAACATTTTTGCGGTCGTTTTTGTAGAGGTTTCGGACGAGCAGGTCTAAATGGGCCTTTCAATGGACCCGTTGGAATTTTAAATGAGTAAAAAGTACATAAATTGAGGTTTGGGAATATAATTGTGTTCAAAAGCTCCTAATCAATTATTTGAACTCCTAATATTTGAATAAAACATTTTTGCGGTCCTTTTTGTAGAGGTTTCGGACGAGCAGGTCTAGATGGGCCTTTCAATGGACACGTTGGAATTTTAACTGAGTAAAAAGTACAGAAATTGAGGTTTTGCAATATAATTGTGTTGAAAAGCTCCTAATCAATTACATGAACTCCAAAAATTTGATTAAAACTTGTTTTGCAGTCCTTTTTGTTGAGGTTTCGGATGAGCGGGTCGAAATGGGCCTTTCAATGGACCCGTTAGAATTTTAATTGATTAAAAAGTACATAAATTGAGGTTTTGCAATATAATTGTGTTGAAAAGCTCCTAATCAATTATTTGAACTCATAATATTTGAATAAAATATTTTTGCGGTCCTTTTTCTAGAGGTTTCGGACGAGCAGGTCTAAATGGACCTTTCAATGGACCCGTTGGAATTTTAACTGAGTAAAAAGTACAGAAATTGAGGTTTTGCAATATAATTGTGTTGAAAAACTCCTAATCAATTATTTGAACTCCTAATATTTGAATAAAACCTTTTTGCGATCTTTTTTGTAGAGGTTTCGGACGAGCAGGTCTAAATGGGCCTTTCAATGGACCCGTTGGAATTTTATCTGAGTAAAAAGTACAGAAATTGAGGTTTTGCAATATAATTGTGTTGAAAAGCTCCAAATCAATTACATGAACTCCTAATATTTGAATAAAACCTTTTTGCGGTCGTTTTGTAGAGTTTTCGGACGAGCAGTCTAAATGGGCGTTTCAATGGACCTGTTGGAATTTTATCTAAGTAAAAAGTATAAAATTGAGGTTTTTCTATTTAAATGTGTTTAAAAGCTCCTAATCAATTATTTGAACTCCTAATATTTGAATAAAACATTTTTGCGGTCGTTTTTGTAGAGGTTTCGGACGAGCAGGTCTAAATGGGCCTTTCAATGGACCCGTTGGAATTTTAACTGAGTAAAAAGTACAGAAATTGAGGTTTTGCAATATAATTGTGTTCAAAAGCTCCTAATCAATTATTTGAACTCCTAATATTTGAATAAAACATTTTTGCGGTCCTTTTTGTAGAGGTTTCGGACGAGCAGGTCTAAATGGGCCTTTCAATGGACTCGTTGGAATTTTAACTGAGTAAAAAGTACAAAAATTGAGGTTTTGCAATATAATTGTGTTGAAAAGCTCCTAATCAATTACATGAACTCCAAAAATTTGATTAAAACTTGTTTTGCAGTCCTTTTTGTTGAGGTTTTCGGACGAGCGGGTCGAAATGGGCCTTTCAATGGACCCGTTAGAATTTTAACTAATTAAAAAGTACATAAATTGAGGTTTTGCAATATAATTGTGTTGAAAAACTCCTAATCAATTATTTGAACTCCTAATATTTGAATAAAACCTTTTTGCGATCTTTTTTGTAGAGGTTTCGGACGAGCAGGTCTAAATGGGCCTTTCAATGGACCCGTTGGAATTTTATCTGAGTAAAAAGTACAGAAATTGAGGTTTTGCAATATAATTGTGTTGAAAAGCTCCAAATCAATTACATGAACTCCTAATATTTGAATAAAACCTTTTTGCGGTCGTTTTGTAGAGTTTTCGGACGAGCAGTCTAAATGGGCGTTTCAATGGACCTGTTGGAATTTTATCTAAGTTAAAAGTATAAAATTGAGGTTTTTCTATTTAATTGTGTTTAAAAGCTCCTAATCAATTATTTGAACTCCTAATATTTGAATAAAATATTTTTGTGGTCCTTTTTGTAGAGGTTTCGGACGAGCTAGTCTAAATGGGCTTTTCAATGGACCCGTTGGAATTTTAACTGACTAAAAAGTACAGAAATTGAGGTTTTTCAATTTAATTGTGTTTAAAAGCTCCTAATCAATTATTTGAACTTCTAATATTTGATAAAACATTTTTGCGGTCCTTTTTGTAGAGGTTTCGGACGAGCAGGTCTAAATGGGCCTTTCAATGGACCCGTTGGAATTTTAAATGAGTAAAAAGTACAGAAATTGAGGTTTTGCAATATAATTGTGTTGAAAAGCTCCTAATCAATTACATGAACTCCGAAAATTTGATTAAAACTTGTTTTGGAGTCCTTTTTGTAGAGGTTTCGGACGAGCGGGTCGAAATGGGCCTTTCAATGGACCCATTGGAATTTTAACTGAGTAAAAAGTACAAAAATTGCAATTTTGCAATATAATTGTGTTGAAAAGCTCCTAATCAATTATTTGAACTCCGAATATTTGATTAAAACTTGTTTTGCAGTCCTTTTTGTAGAGGTTTCGGACGAGCGGGTCGAAATGGGCCTTTCAATGGACACGTTGGAATTTTAATTGAGTAAAAAGTACAGAAATTGAGGTTTTGCAATATAATTGTGTTGAAAAGCTCCTAATCAATTACATGAACTCTGAAAATTTGATTAAAACTTATTTTGTAGTCCTTTTAGTAGAGGTTACGGACGAGCGGGTCGAAATGGGCCTTTCAATGGACCCGTTGGAATTTTAACTGAGTAAAAAGTACAGAAATTGAGGTTTTGCAATATAATTGTGTTCAAAAGCTTCTAATCAATTACATGAACTCCTAAAATTTCATTAAAACTTGTTTTGCGGTCCTTTTTGTAGAGGTTTCGGACGAGCGGGTCGAAATAGGCCTTTCAATGGACCCGTTGGAATTTTAACTGAGTAAAAAGTACAGAAATTGAGGTTTTGCAATATAATTGTGTTGAAAAGCTCCTAATCAATTATTTGAACTCCTAATATTTGATTAAAACTTGTTTTACAGTCCTTTTTGTAGAGGATTCGGACGAGCGGGTCGAAATGGGCCTTTCAATGGACCTGTTGGAATTTTAAATGAGTAAAAAGTACAGAAATTGAGGTTTTGCATTATAATTGTGTTCAAAAGCTCTTAATCAATTATTTGACTCCTAATATTTGAATAAAACACTTTTGCGGTCCTTTTTATAGAGGTTTCGGACGAGCAGGTGTAAATGGGCCTTTCAGTGGACCCGTTGGAATTTTAACTGAGTAAAAAGTACAGAAATTGAGATTTTGCAATATAATTGTGTTGAATGGCTCCTAATCAATTACATGAACTCTTAAAATTTGATTAAAACTTGTTTTGATGTACTTTTTGTAGAGGTTTAGGACGAGCGGGTCGAAATGGGCCTTTCAATGGGCCCGTTGAAATTTTAAATGAGTAAAAAGTACAGAAATTGAGGTTTTGCAATATAATTGTGTTAAAAAGCTCCTAATCAATTATTTGAACTCCTAATATTTGAATAAAACATTATTGCGGTCCTTTTTGTAGAGGTTTCGGACGAGCAGGTCTAAATGGGCCTTTCAATGGACCCGTTGGAATTTTAACTGAGTAAAAAGTACAGAAATTGAGGTTTTGCAATATAATTGTGTTGAAAAGCTCCTAATCAATTACATGAACTCCGAAAATTTGATTAAAACTCTTTTTGGAGTCCTTTTTGTAGAGGTTTCGGACGAGCGGGTCGAAATGGGCCTTTCAATGGACCCATTGGAATTTTAACTGAGTAAAAAGTACAGAAATTGCTATTTTGGAATATAATTGTGTAGAAAAGCTCCTAATCAATTATTTGAACTCCTAATATTTGATTAAAACTTTTTTTGCAGTCCTTTTTGTAGAGGTTTCGGATGAGCGGGTCGAAATGGGCCTTTCAATGGACACGTTGGAATTTTAATTGAGTAAAAAGTACAGAAATTGAGGTTTTGCAATATAATTGTGTTGAAAAGCTCTTAATCAATTATTTGACTCCTAATATTTGAATAAAACACTTTTGCGGTCCTTTTTATAGAGGTTTCGGACGAGCAGGTGTAAATGGGCCTTTCAGTGGACCCGTTAGAATTTTAACTGAGTAAAAAGTACAGAAATTGAGGTTTTGCAATATAATTGTGTTGAATGGCTCCTAATCAATTACATGAACTCCTAAAATTTGATTAGAACTTGTTTTGCTGTCCTTTTTCTAGAGGTTTAGGACGAGCGGGTCGAAATGGGCCTTTCAATGGACCCGTTGGAATTTTAAATGAGTAAAAAGTACAGAAATTGAGGTTTTGCAATATAGTTGTGTTAAAAAGCTCCTAATCAATTATTTGAACTCCTAATATTTGAATAAAACATTTTTGCGGTCCTTTTTGTAGAGGTTTCGGACGAGCAGGTCTAAATGGGCCTTTCAATGGACCCGTTGGAATTTTAACTGAGTAAAAAGTACAGAAATTGAGGTTTTGCAATATAATTGTGTTGAAAAGCTCCTAATCAATTACATGAACTCCGAAAATTTGATTAAAACTTTTTTTGGAGTCCTTTTTGTAGAGGTTTCGGATGAGCGGGTCGAAATGGGCCTTTCAATGGACACATTGGAATTTTAATTGAGTAAAAAGTACAGAAATTGAGGTTTTGCAATATAATTGTGTTGAAAAGCTCTTAATCAATTACATGAACTCCGAAAATTTGATTAAAACTTATTTTGCAGTCCTTTTTGTAGAGGTTTCGGACGAGCGGGTCGAAATGGGCCTTTCAATGGACCCGTTGGAATTTTAACTGAGTAAAAAGTACAGAAATTGAGGTTTTGCAATATAATTGTGTTGAAAAGCTCCTAATCAATTATTTGAACTCCTAATATTTGAATAAAACCTTTTTGCGGTCGTTTTTGTAGAGGTTTCGGACGAGCAGGTCTAAATGGGCGTTTCAATGGACCCGTTGGAATTTTATCTGAGTAAAAAGTATAAAATTGAGGTTTTTCAATTTAATTGTGTTTAAAAGCTCCTAATAAATTATTTGAACTCCTAATATTTGAATAAAACATTTTACTGTCCTTTTTGTAGAGGTTTCGGACGAGCAGGTTTAAATGGGCCTTCCAATGGACCCGTTGGAATTTTAACTGAGTAAAAAGTACGGAAATTGAGGTTTTGCAATATAATTGTGTTGAAAAGCTCCTAATCAATTATTTGAACTCCTAATATTTGAATAAAACATTTTTGCGATCCTTTTTGTAGAGGTTTCGGACGAGCAGGTCTAAATGGGCCTTTCAATGGACCCGTTGGAATTTTAACTGAGTAAAAAGTACAGAAATTGAGGTTTTGCAATGAAATTGTGTTGAAAAGCTTCTAATCAATTACATGAACTCCTAAAATTTCATTAAAACTTGTTATGCGGTCCTTTTTGTAGAGGTTTCGGACGAGCGGGTCGAAATGGGCCTTTCAATGGACCCGTTGGAATTTTAACTGAGTAAAAAGTACAGAAATTGAGGTTTTGCAATATAATTGTGTTCAAAAGCTCCTAATCAATTATTTGAACTCCTAATATTTGATTAAAACTTTTTTTACAGTCCTTTTTGTAGAGGTTTCGGACGAGCGGGTCGAAATGGGCCTTTCAATGGACCTGTTGGAATTTTAAATGAGTTAAAAGTACAGAAATTGATTTTTTGCAATATAATTGTGTTGAAAAGCTCCTAATCAATTATTTGAACTCCTAATATTTGAATAAAACATTTTTGCGGTCGTTTTTGTAGAGGTTTCGGACGAGCAGGTCTAAATGGGCGTTTCAATGGACCCGTTGGAATTTTATCTGCGTAAAAAGTATAAAATTGAGGTTTTGCAATATAATTGTGTTTAAAAGCTCCTAATCAATTACATGAACTCCTAATATTTGAATAAAACATTTTTGCGGTACTTTTTGTAGAGGTTTCGGACGAGCAGGTCTAAATGGGCCTTTCAATGAACCCGTTGGAATTTTATCTGAGTAAAAAGTATAAAATTGAGGTTTTTCAATATAATTGTGTTGAAAAGCTCCTAATCAATTATTTGAACTCCTAATATTTGAATAAAACATTTTTGCGGTCCTTTTTGTAGATGTTTCGTCGAGCAGGTCTAAATGGCCTCTCAATGGACCCGTTGGAATTTTAACTGAGTAAAAAGTACAAAAATTGAGGTTTTGCAATATTATTTGTTGAAAAGCTCCTAATCAATTATTTGAACTCCTAATATTTGAATAAAACATTTTTGCGGTCCTTTTTGTAGAGGTTTCGGACGAGCAGGTCTAAATGGGCCTTTCAATGGACCCGTTAGAATTTTAACTGAGTAAAAAGTACAGAAATTGAGGTTTTGCAATATAATTGTGTTGAAAAGCTCCTAATCAATTATTTGAACTCCTAATATTTGAATAAAACCTTTTTGCGATCCTTTTTGTAGAGGTTTCGGACGAGCAGGTCTAAATGGGCCTTTCAATGGACCCGTTGGAATTTTAACTGAGTAAAAAGTACAGAAATTGAGGTTTTGCAATATAATTGTATTGAAAAGCTCCTAATCAATTACATGAACTCCTAAAATTTGATTAAAACTTGTTTTGCAGTCCTTTTTGTAGAGGTTTCGGACTAGTGGGTCGAAATGGGCCTTTCAATGGACCTGTTGGAATTTTTACTGAGTAAAAAGTACAGAAATTGAGGTTTTGCAATATAGTTGTGTTGAAAAGCTCCTAATCAATTACATGAACAACTAAAATTTGATTAAAACTTGTTTTGCAGTCCTTTTTGTAGAGGTTTCGGACGAGCGAGTCGAAATGGGCCTTTCAATGGACCCGTTAGAATTTTAACTGAGTAAAAAGTACAGAAATTGCGGTTTTGCAATATAATTGTGTTGAAAAGCTCCTAATCAATTATTTGAACTCCTAATACTTGATTAAAACTTCTTTTTGCAGTCCTTTTTGTAGAGGTTTCGGACGAGCGGGTCGAAATGGGCCTTTCAATGGACCCGTTGGAATTTTAACTGAGTAAAATGTACAGAAATTGAGGTTTTGCAATATAATTGGGTTGAAAAGCTCCTAATCAATTACATGAACTCCGAAAATTTGATTAAAACTTGTTTTGCAGTCCTTTTTGTAGAGGTTTCGGACGAGCGGGTCGAAATGGGCCTTTCAATGGACCCGTTGGAATTTGAACTGAGTAAAAAGTACAGAAATTGTGGTTTTGCAATATAATTGTGTTGAAAAGCTCCTAATAAATTATTTGAACTCCTAATGTTTGATTAAAACTTGTTTTGCAGTCATTTTTGTAGAGGTTTCGGACGAGCGGGTCGAAATGGGCCTTTCAATGGACCCGTTGGAATTTTAACTGAGTAAAAAGTACAGAGATTGCGGTTTTGCAATATAATTGTGTTGAAAAGCTCCTAATCAATTATTTGAACTCATAATATTTGATTAAAACTTGTTTTGCGGTCCTTTTGTAGAGGTTTCGGACAAGCAGGTATAAATGGGCCTTTCAATAGACCCGTTGGAATTTTAACTGAGTAAAAAGTACAAAAATTGACGTTTTACATATATAATTGTGTTGAAAAGCTCCTAATCAATTATTTGAACTCCTAATATTTGAATAAAACAATTTTGCGGTCTTTTTTGTAGAGGTTTCGGATGAGCAGGTCTAAATGGGCCTTTCAATGGACCCGTTGGAATTTTAAATGAGTAAAAAGTACAGAAATTGAGGTTTTGCAATATAATTGTGTTGAAAAGCTCCTAATCAATTATTTGAACTCCTAATATTTGAATAAAACATTTTTGCAGTCCTTTTTGTAGAGATTTCGGACGAGTAGGTCTAAATGGGCCTTTCAATGGACCCGTTGGAATTTTAACTAAGCAAAAAGTACAGAAATTGAGGTTTTGCAATATAATTGTGTTGAAAAGCTCCTAATAAATTATTTGAACTCTTAATATTTGAATAAAACATTTTTGCGGTCCTATTTGTAGAGGTTTCGGACGAGGAGGTCTAAATGGGCCTTTCAATGGACCCGTTGGAATTTTAACTAAGTAAAAACTACAGAAATTGCGGTTTTGCAATAAAATTGTGTTGAAAAGCTCCTAATCAATTATTTGAACTCCTAATATTTGATTAAACCTTGTTTTGCAGTCCTTTTTGTAGAGGTTTCGGACGAGCGGGTCGAAATGGGCCTTTCAATGGACCCGTTGGAATTTTAACTGAGTAAAAAGTACAGAAATTGAGGTTTTGCAATATAATTGTATTGAAAAGCTCCTAATCAATTATTTGAACTCCTAATATTTGAATAAAACATTTTTGCAGTCCTTTTTGTAGAGGTTTCGGAGGAGCGGGTCGAAATGGGCCTTTCAATGGACCCGTTGGAATTTTAACTGAGTAAAAAGTACAGAAATATAGGTTTTGCAATAAAATTGTGTTGAAAAGCTCCTAATCAATTACATGAACTCCTAAAATTTGATTAAAACTTGTTGTGTGGTCCTTTTTGTAGAGATTTCGGACGAGCGGGTCGAAATGGGCCTTTCAATGGACCTGTTGGAATTTTAACTGAGTAAAAAGTACAGAAATTGCGGTTTTGCAATATAATTGTGTTGAAAAGCTCCTAATCAATTATTTGAAGTCCTAATATTTGATTAAAACTTGTTTTGCAGTCCTTTTTTTAGAGGTTTTGGACGAGCGGGTCGAAATGGGCCTTTCAATGTACCCGTTGGAATTTTAACTGAGTAAAAAGTACAAAAATTGCGGTTTTGCAATATAATTGTGTTGAAAAGCTCCTAATCAATTATTTGAACTCATAATATTTGTTTAAAACTTGTTTTGCGGTCCTTTTTGTAGAGGTTTCGGACGAGCAGGTATAAATGGGCCTTTCAATGGACCCGTTGGAATTTTAACTGAGTAAAAAGTACAGAAATTGAGGTTTTACATATATAATTGTGTTGAAAAGCTCCTAATCAATTATTTGAACTCCTAATATTTGAAAAAAACAATTTTGCGGTCTTTTTTGTAGAGGTTTCGGATGAGCAGGTCTAAATGGGCCTTTCAATGGACCCGTTGGAATTTTAAATGAGTAAAAAGTACAGAAATTGAGGTTTTGCAATATAATTGTGTTGAAAAGCTCCTAATCAATTATTTGAACTACTAATATTTGAAGAAAACATTTTTGCGGTCCTTTTTGTAGAGATTTCGGACGAGGAAGTCTAAATAGTCCTTTCAATGTACCCGTTGGAATTTTAACTAAGCAAAAAGTACAGAAATTGAGGTTTTGCAATATAATTGTGTTGAAAAGCTCCTAATCAATTACATGAACTCCTAAAATTTGATTAAAACTTGTATTGCGGTCCTTTTTGTAGAGGTTTCGGACGAGCGGGTCGAAATGGGCCTTTCAATGGACCCGTTGGAATTTTAACTGAGTAAAAAGTACAGAAAATGAGGTTTTGCAATATAATTGTGTTCAAAAGCTCCTAATCAATTATTTGAACTCCTAAAATTTGATTAAAACCTGTTTTGCGGTCCTTTTTGTAGAGGTTTCGGAGGAGCAGGTCTAAATGGGCCTTTCAATAGCCACGTTGGAATTTTATCTGAGTAAAAAGTATAAAATTGAGGTTTTTCAATATAATTGTGTTTAAAAGCTCCTAATAAATTAATTGAACTCCTAATATTTGAATAAAACATTTTTGTGGTCCTTTTTGTAGAGGTTTCGGACGAGCGGGTCGAAATGGGCCTTTCAATGGACCCTTGGAATTTTAACGGAGTAAAAAGTACAAAAATTGAGGTTTTGCAATGTAATTGTGTTGAAAAGCTTCTAATCAATTACATGAACTCATGATAAATTGAACAAACTTAAAGGCAAGAGTGCTGCCCCTGTAGCAGCTGTTAATGTCCCTCCTTCCCTGTCTCAATGACATTTTGTTTTTGGAATATTAGGGGATTCAATAACCCCAATAAACAAAAGCAAATCTTTCGTCGCTTATCGAGTTTGGATGTTGATATTGTCTGCTTGTTAGAAACCAGAGTGAGGCAGAATAAATCCGATCCATAGTTAGCTCCTTTTCTTCTGAATGGAATCACTGTTTTAATTATTCTGCTGTGGATAATGGAAGAATCTGGGTCTTGTGGAAGAAATGTATCCCTGTTACCATTCTTGCTGTTCAGGACCAATCTATTTCTTTTAAGGTGCACTACCTTGGTAGGGAAATTCTTATCACAGCTATCTATGGTTCTAATGATGGAACTACTCGTAAATCTCTCTGGGAACAACTCAAAACAGTGGATGCTAGTGTTGAAAGTCAGCCTTGGTTAGTTGGAGGGGATTTTAATATTTATCTTGATGCTGAAGAAAGCTCAGATTATGGAAGTCTGGGTTACTACTTAAACTCAGATATGGTTGATTTTCGGGACTGTTTAGATGATGTTGAGATAGCGGATCATCCATATTGTGGGCCTATACATACATGGTCCAATAAGCAAGATGAGAGCTACCTAGCACGGAAACTTGACAGAATTCTTATTAACTCTGCTTGGTACTCTACCTTTCCTACTTCCTTTGTTGAATTCTTAGCTCCGGGTGTCTCCGACCATTGTCCAGGCATAATCTGGCCTATGAAGGACAATCCAGTCAATAGACCTAAGCCTTTTCGGTTCTTTAACTTTTGGACTACTCATCATGACTTCCTAAGTGTTGTGGCCCACTCCTGGGAGGTGAATATTACTGGAGACCCTATGCAAGTTCTTTTTAGCAAGATGAAAAGACTTAAGGCAGCTTTACGAGTTTTTAACAGAACTCACTTTGATGATTTACCGAGACAAGTCATTCTGAAAAGACAACAACTTGAAGCTATGCAACTTTCTAACCTTTCTGGGATTGCAGATATAGAAGCAGAAAGATTATTGCAACAAGAGTTGAGTGCTCTTGAGATAGCTGAAAATTCTTTCCTTAAGCAAAAGGCTCGTGCCACTTGGATTCAAGAAGGGGATTCAGGAACTCGTTTCTTTCACAATGCTGTTAAATCCAAATGCAAGAAGAACACTATTCGATTGCTTGTGGATGAAAATGGTAATCGTCTTAACACTTTTGATGATATAGCCTCTGAAATGATCAAATTCTTCACCGGTTTGATAGGGAGCAAGGATGAAAATGTTCAAGATTGTCCTGTTGAATCTATATCCACTCTTTTGCATCAAACTCTTTCTCCTGAAGTTGTCTCTGCTCTATCTCGGCCTGTCATGGATTCAGAGATTAAGGATGCTCTTTTTAAACAAAGTATTGATAAAAGCCCGGGACCAGATGGTTTCACGGTTGGCTTCTTTCGTGTGGCATGGGATATTGTTGGAAGTGATTTTCTCAGAGCTATCCAGCATTTTTTCCAGACTTCTCGCATTCTTCCAGCCTTCAATGCTACAGCTATTGCCTTGATTCCAAAGGTGGCAAATGCTTCTAAACCTAAGGAGTTCCGACCCATTTCATGTTGCTCGGTGGTCTACAAAACCATCACCAAGGTCCTTGTCTCCCGACTGATTGAACATTTACCATCTCTAATCTCCCCTAATCAGTCTGCGTTCATCAAAGGCAGAAGTATTACAGACAATGTTCTCCTTGCCCAAGAAATTGTTAAAGGTTACACAAGATCATCCTTCTCTCCGAGATGTGCTCTTAAGGTTGATCTTCAGAAAGCATTCGACTCCATTGACTGGTCTTTTCTCCTTAAGGTCCTTGAAGCAATTGGTCTTCCCTTACAGTTTAGAGAGTGGATTTCTGCGTGCATCACTACACCTCGTTTCTCTATCTCATTCAATGGGACTTTGGTTGGATACTTTAGGGGCAAGAGAGGGGTCCGTCAGGGCGACCCTTTATCTCCCTATTTATTTGTTCTGGTTATGAACATTCTGTCCTCTCTTTTGAATACCGCAGTTCAACATGGTGTTTTCAAATATCATCCGAAGTGCAAGCGCATTGGTCTCACTCATCTGTGCTTCGCGGATGACCTTCTGATTTTCTGTCGAGGGGACTTGGACTCGGTTCTTGGTGTACTTAGTACCTTGGAGGTCTTTTACAGATACTCAGGCTTGAAGCTTAACGCTTCTAAATCTGAATTGTTCGTTTTGGGCATCTCTCCTTCTTGCCTTGCTGACATTACTGAGGCCTCTGGTTTTATGATCGGTAACCTCCCTGTTCGATATTTGGGCATCCCTTTGGTAACAAAGAAACTGTCTGCCAAAGATTGTGGGCCTTTGATCGATAAAATCACCGATAAGCTAAAGATTTGGTCTGGAAATCATCTCAGTTATGGGGGACGACTTCATCTTATACAATCTGTTCTCTACAGTATCACCAACTACTGGTGTAGACAGGTTCCTCTTCCAAAAACTGTCCTCAGACGAATTGAACAAATTTGCTCCCGTTTCTTTTGGAAGGGTTCTGATCATGCAGCTCATGGTGCGCGCGTAGGCTGGTCACAAGTCTGTTCCCTCAAGTCTGAAGGAGGGTTGGGGCTAAAGAACTTAGAATGTTGGTCTACAGCTTGCTTCCTTGCACTCATTCGAAACATCTTAGCTAGTCATGGTTCTTTATGGGTGGCTTGGACAAACGAATATGTCCTGAAAAATGTGGACTTTTGGCATGTTGAGATCAAGCCAGACCTTAGTTGGATAATGAAGAAGCTTTTGAAGCTACGCCCCATTGCAGCTTCTCTTTTTGTGTCTAACCAAAACTGGTCAGCGGTTAAGCCTAGGTGGATCTGGGAGATGATTCGTGAAAAGAAAGAAAAGGTTTCTTGGCATAAACTGGTTTGGTTTCCTCTTCACATTCCCAAACATGCTATTGTCAACTGGATGGTTATCTTAGATCGCCTTCCTACGTACGACAGGTTACAGAAAATGGGCCTCTCGGTGGCGAATACTTGTCTCTTATGTGGCTCCGATGCTGAATCTAGAAGTCATCTCTTCTTTGACTGCCCCTTCTCCCATTCTGCTTGGTTGCAACTCTTGCAACTTTGCAATATCTCTCGACCTGTGCTGAACTGGAATGGAGAACTCGAATGGGCCATTTCTCACTTCAAGGGTAAAGCTCTTCGCTCCACTATTCTTAGACTTTCCTGGAATGCTCTCATTTATAATATCTGGTTAGAGCGAAACGCCCGACATTTTAGGGGGAAATCTCACACTATTGCTGACATTGTCCTTTGTGTCCAAGATACTATACGCTTACGTTTACGTTACAAAAAAATTGATAGAACCATACAGGCAAATGTCGATCTTTGTACAGCTTGGAAACTAGAGTAGTTTTCTTTCTTTCTTGTAAAGTTTTCTCTTGTACATTGTAGCAGACTTCCTGCTTTCTTGGATAAATATACACAACACTTATCCAAAAAAAAAATTACATGAACTCCTAAAATTTGTTTAAAACTTGTTTTGCGGTCCTTTTTGTAGAGGTTTCGGACGAGCGGGTCGAAATGGGCCTTTCAATGGACCCGTTGGAATTTTAACTGAGTAAAAAGTACAGAAATTGCGGTTTTGCAATATAATTGTGTTGAAAAGCTCCTAATCAATTATTTGAAGTCCTAATATTTGATTAAAACTTGTTTTCCAGTCCTTTTTGTAGAGGTATCGGACGAGCGGGTCGAAATGGGCCTTTCAATGGACCCGTTGGAATTTTAACTTAGTAAAAAGTATAGAAATTGAGGTTTTGCAATATAATTGTGTTGAAAAGCTCCTAATCAATTATTTGAACTCATAATATTTGATTAAAACTTGTTTTGCGGTCCTTTTTTTAGAGGTTTCGGACGAGCAGGTATAAATGGGCCTTTCAATGGACCCGTTGGAATTTTAACTGAGTAAAAAGTACAGAAATTGAGGTTTTACATATATAATTGTGTTGAAAAGCTCCTAATCAATTATTTGAACTCCTAATATTTGAATAAAACAATTTTGCGGTCTTTTTTGTAGAGGTTTCGGATGAGCAGGTCTAAATGGGCCTTTCAATTGACCCGTTGGAATTTTAAATGAGTAAAAAGTACAGAAATTGAGGTTTTGCAATATAATTGTGTTAAAAAGCTCCTAATCAATTTTTTGAACTCCTAATATTTGAATAAAACATTTTTGCGGTCCTTTTTGTAGAGATTTCGGACGAGCAGGTCTAAATTGGCCTTTCAGTGTACCCGTTGGAATTTTAACTAAGCAAAAAGTACAGAAATTGAGGTTTTGCAATATAATTGTGTTGAAAAGCTCCTAATAAATTATTTGAACTCCTAATATTTGAATAAAACATTTTTGTGGTCCTTTTTGTAGAGGTTTCGGACGAGGAGGTCTAAATGGGCCTTTCAATGGACCCGTTTGAATTTTAACTTAGTAAAAAGTACTGAAATTGAGGTTTTGCAATATAATTGTGTTGAAAAGCTCCTAATCAATTATTTGAACTCATAATATTTGATTAAAACTTGTTTTGCGGTCCTTTTTTTAGAGGTTTCGGACGAGCAGGTATAAATGGGCCTTTCAATGGACCCGTTGGAATTTTAACTGAGTAAAAAGTACAGAAATTGAGGTTTTACATATATAATTGTGTTGAAAAGCTCCTAATCAATTATTTGAACTCCTAATATTTGAATAAAACATTTTTGCAGTCCTTTTTGTAGAGGTTTCGGAGGAGCAGGTCTAAATGGGCCTTTCAATGGACCCGTTGGAATTTTAACTGAGTAAAAAGTACAGAAATATAGGTTTTGCAATATAATTGTGTTGAAAAGCTCCTAATCAACTACATGAACTCCTAAAATTTGATTAAAACTTGTTGTGTGGTCCTTTTTGTAGAGGTTTCGGACGAGCGGGTCGAAATGGGCCTTTCAATGGACCCGTTGGAATTTTAACTGAGTAAAAAGTACAGAAATTGCGGTTTTGCAATATAATTGTGTTGAAAAGCTCCTAATAAATTATTTGAACTCCTAATATTTGATTAAAACTTGTTTTGCAGTCCTTTTTGTAGAGGTTTCGGACGAGCGGGTCGAAATGGGCCTTTTGATACGAGCTCAGCCCCGTATACGCGAACGTTGAACTTGCGGAAGCAGATAAAGATGTTGGCGTGAATGTTGGATCGGTGAATAGATGGTTGAAGATAGGCGATGACGATGGAGATGGAAGATAAATGGATAAATTGTCCTCGGCACCCTCTTGATCGCAATTAACCAAGCAAGCAACCTCAAGCGGCTCTAACCCACCCTCCTAGACGCAGTTACCTAGGCAAGCAGGAGTGTGAAGATCAACAACAAATTCTGACGAACTTGAAGAATCGCTTCTAAAATAAAAAAAACACAAGTTATACTTCTTGCAAGTCTGAACTCAAAAGAGAACTTTATTTAATCATTCAAATCTAAATTACAATTTGGTTGAAGCCTCCTTATATAAGCCTTGGAGAAGTTCTAATCCTAGTAAACTTAAGAAATTAAATACAATAAATAAATGCTGAAATCTAATCTCCTAATTACATAAGTAACTTCTAATAATAAATAAATATTAAAAATAAAATCCTAATTAAATAAATCTGATCCTAATAGATATTGCAGAATCCTATATTGATTTAAATTACAAATAATCAAATAAAATCTTGAAAATTCGTAATTATCCAAAAATCCCGTATTAATCCCGTATAGGAATTTCTGCATGCGCTGTCTTTGCTAAAATAGACGTATCTTGAGTTTCAGATGTCCGATTGAGGCATTTCAAGAACCGTTGGAAAGCTAATTGACAGCCGGACAAGTTTCAAGAAGACATGTCGACCCATAAATGCCTGGATCCCATCCAAAAAGAGGTCGCAAGTTGACTGACGTTTCTGACTTGCAAAACAGTTTTAACTTCTTTTCCAAGATAATTAGTTTCACCCCTCCCATGCATGTATCATTCCCCCACTCCTCAAAAAGATTCGCCCTCGAATCTAAACCGGTCAATGGATGAAGTTCATCAAAGTACCAGAAAAGAGAAGATGTCTTGAATCCTTGTGCATAGTCTCTTTTTGCAATGTAATTTACAATTTTCTTCTCATTGAGATCATCACTATTGTTCTTTTGGTTGCAAAGTAACTCATTCTCATCTTCAAAATTGTTATCAATGCTAGAAGAGAAATAAGCATAAATAGAATTTTGAAAACAATCAATGGTACCTTTTGATTTTAGAGTACCTTCGTCGGTGTTTGTCGTTTGATGGTCATCTTGAATCGAAATAGTAGGTTTGTCGCTGGAAACAAACACACCACTTACAATTTCTTCGTCATCAATAGGCAAGGTTAAACTCTCGATGGTATCGCCTTCCTCATGCTCTTTAGGAGAACAAATTTCTCCATCATGCTCCGAATCACAGATTTCAATATCATTAGAAGACATGAATTCAGACAACATATCTCTCAAAAATTTTTCTTGAAAATAAGACTTATCTGGACAATCATACCCGGAATGATCTAGTCGACAACAATATTGACATCGAGTCCCCAAAAGAGTAAAATTCAATATGTTGCTCAATGACATCCTCAAGAACGATCTGAATCTGATACCAAATGATACGAGCTCAGCCCCGTATACGCGAACGTTGAACTTGCGGAAGCGGATAAAGATGTTGGCGTGAATGTTGGATCGGTGAATAGATGGTTGAAGATAGGCGATGACGATGGAGATGGAAGATAAATGGATAAATTGTCCTCGGCACCCTCTTGATCGCAATTAACCAAGCAAGCAACCTCAAGCGGCTCTAACCCACCCTCCTAGACGCAGTTACCTAGGCAAGCAGGAGTTTGAAGATCAACAACAAATTCTGATGAACTTGAAGAATCGCTTCTAAAATAAAAAAAAAACACAAGTTATACTTCTTGCAAGTCTGAACTCAAAAGAGAACTTTATTTAATCATTCAAATCTAAATTACAATGTGGTTGAAGCCTCCTTATATAAGCCTTGGAGAAGTTCTAATCCTAGTAAACTTAAGAAATTAAATACAATAAATAAATGCTGAAATCTAATCTCCTAATTACATAAGTAACTTCTAATAATAAATAAATATTAAAAATAAAATCCTAATTAAATAAATCTGATCCTAATAGATATTGCAGAATCCTATATTGATTTAAATTACAAATAATCAAATAAAATCTTGAAAATTCGTAATTATCCAAAAATCACGTATTAATTCCGTATAGGAATTTCTGCATGTGCTGTCTTTGCTAAAATAGACGTATCTTGAGTTTCAGATGTCCGATTGAGGCGTTTCAAGAACCGTTGGAAAGCTAATTGACAGCCGGACAAGTTTCAAGAAGACATGTCGACCCATAAATGCCTGGATCCCATCCAAAAAGAGGTCGCAAGTTGACTGACGTTTCTGACTTGCAAAACAATTTTAACTTCTTTTCCAAGATAATTAGTTTCACCCCTCCCATGCATGTATCACCTTTCAATGGACCCGTTGGAATTTTAACTAAGTAAAAAGTACAGAAATTGAGGTTTTGCAATATAATTGTGTTGAAAAGCTCCTAATCAATTACATGAACTCCAAAAATTTGATTAAAACTTGTTTTGCAGTCCTTTTTGTAGAGGTTTCGGACGAGCGGGTCGAAATGGGCCTTTCAATGGACCCGTTGGAATTTTAACTGAGTAAAAAGTACAAAAATTGCGGTTTTGCAATATAATTGTGTTGTAAAGCTCCTAATCAATTATTTGAACTCCTAATATTTTTGCAGTCCTTTTTGTAGAGGTTTCGGACGAGCGGGTCGAAATGGGCCTTTCAATGGACCCGTTGGAATTTTAACTGAGTAAAAAGTACAAAAATTGCGGTTTTGCAATATAATTGTGTTGAAAAGCTCCTAATCAATTATTTGAACTCATAATATTTGATTAAAACTTGTTTTGCGGTCCTTTTTGTAGAGGTTTCGGACGAGCAGGTATAAATGGGCCTTTCAATGGACCCGTTGGAATTTTAACTGAGTAAAAAGTACAGAAATTGAGGTTTTGCATATATAATTTTGTTGAAAAGCTCCTAATCAATTATTTGAACTCCTAATATTTGAATAAAACATTTTTGCGGTCCTTTTTGTAGAGGTTTCGGACGAGGAGGTCTAAATGGGACTTTCAATGGACCCGTTGGAATTTTAACTGAGTAAAAAGTACAGAAATTGCGGTTTTGCAATATAATTGTGTTGAAAAGCTCCTAATCAATTATTTGAAGTCCTAATATATGATTAAACCTTGTTTTGCAGTCCTTTTTGTAGAGGTTTCGGGCGAGCGAGTCGAAATGGGCCTTTCAATGGACCCGTTGGAATTTTAACTAAGTAAAAAGTACAGAAATTGAGGTTTTGCAATATAATTGTGTTGAAAAGCTCCTAATCAATTATTTGAACTCTTAATATTTGAATAAAACATTTTTGCAGTCCTTTTTGTAGAGGTTTCGGATGAGCAGGTCTAAATGGGCCCTTCAATGGACCCGCTGGAATTTTAACTTAGTAAAAATTACAGAAATATAGGTTTTGCAATATAATTGTGTTGAAAAGCTCCTAATCAATTATTTGAACTTCTAATATTTGAATAAAACCTTTTTGCGGTCCTTTTTGTAGAGGTTTCGGACGAGGAGGTCTAAATGGGCCTTTCAATGGACCCGTTGGAATTTTAACTGAGTAAAAAGTACATAAATTACGGTTTTGCAATATAATTGTCTTGAAAAGCTCCTAATCAATTATTTGAACTCCTAATATTTTATTAAACCTTGTTTTGCAGTCCTTTTTGTAGAGGTTTCGGACGAGCGGGTTGAAATGGGCCTTTCAATGGACCCGTTGGAATTTTAACTGAGTAAAAAGTACAGAAATTGCGGTTTTGCAATATAATTGTGTTGAAAAGCTCCTAATCAATTATTTGAACTCCTAATATTTGATTAAACCTTGTTTTGCTGTCCTTTTTGTAGAGGTTTCGGGAGAGCGGGTCGAAATGGGCCTTTCAATGGACCCGTTCGAATTTTAACTGAGTAAAAAGTACAGAAATTGAGGTTTTGCAATATAATTGTGTTGAAAAGCTCCTAATCAATTACTTGAACTTCTAATATTTGAATAAAACCTTTTTGCAGTCCTTTTTGTAGAGGTTTCGGACGAGCGGGTCGAAATGGGCCTTTCAATGGACACGTTGGAATTTTAATTGAGTAAAAAGTACAGAAATTGAGGTTTTGCAATATAATTGTGTTGAAAAGCTCCTAATCAATTTCATGAACTCCGAAAATTTGATTAAAACTTATTTTGCAGTCCTTTTTGTAGAGGTTTCGGACGAGCGGGTCGAAATGGGCCTTTCAATGGACCCGTTGAATTTTAACTGAGTAAAAAGTACAGAAATTGAGGTTTTGCAATATAATTGTGTTGAAAAGCTCCTAATCAATTATTTGAACTTCTAATATTTGAATAAAACCTTTTTGCAGTCCTTTTTGTAGAAGTTTCGGACGAGCGGGTCGAAATGGGCCTTTCAATGGACACGTTGGAATTTTAATTGAGTAAAAAGTACAGAAATTGAGGTTTTGCAATATAATTGTGTTGAAAAGCTCCTAATCAATTACATGAACTCCGAAAATTTGATTAAAACTTATTTTGCAGTCCTTTTTGTAGAGGTTTCGGACGAGCGGGTCGAAATGGGCCTTTCAATGGACCCGTTGAATTTTAACTGAGTAAAAAGTACAGAAATTGAGGTTTTGCAATATAATTGTGTTGAAAAGCTCCTAATCAATTATTTGAACTCCTAATATTTGAATAGAACCTTTTTGCGATCGTTTTTGTAGAGGTTTCGGACGAGCAGGTCTAAATGGGCGTTTCAATGGACCCGTTGGAATTTTATCTGAGTAAAAAGTATAAAATTAAGGTTTTTAAATTTAATTGTGTTTAAAAGCTCCTAATCAATTATTTGAACTCCTAATATTTGAATAAAACATTTTTGTTGTCCTTTTTGTAGAGGTTTCGGACGAGCAGGTCTAAATGGGCCTTTCAATGGACCCGTTGGAATTTTAACTGAGTAAAAAGTACGGAAATTGAGGTTTTGCAATATAATTGTGTTGAAAAGCTCTTAATCAATTATTTGAACTCCTAATATTTGAATAAAACATTTTTGCGATCCTTTTTGTAGAGGTTTCGGACGAGCAGGTCTAAATGGGCCTTTCAATGGACCCGTTGGAATTTTAACTGAGTAAAAAGTACAGAAATTGAGGTTTTGCAATGTAATTGTGTTGAACAGCTTCTAATCAATTACATGAACTCCTAAAATTTCATTAAAACTTGTTTTGCGGTCCTTTTTGTAGAGGTTTCGGACGAGCGGGTCGAAATGGGCCTTTCAATGGACCCGTTGGAATTTTAACTGAGTAAAAAGTACAGAAATTGAGGTTTTTCAATATAATTGTGTTCAAAAGCTCCTAATCAAGTATTTGAACTCCTAATATTTGATTAAAACTTGTTTTACAGTCCTTTTTGTAGAGGTTTCGGACGAGCGGGTCGAAATGGGCCTTTCAATGGACCTGTTGGAATTTTAAATGAGTAAAAAGTATAGAAATTGAGGTTTTGCAATATAATTGTGTTGAAAAGCTCCTAATCAATTATTTGAACTCCTAATATTTGAATAAAACCTTTTTGCGGTCGTTTTTGTAGAGGTTTCGGACGAGCAGGTCTAAATGGGTGTTTCAATGGACCCGTTGGAATTTTATCTGCGTAAAAAGTATAAAATTGAGGTTTTTCAATTTAATTGTGTTTAAAAGCTCCTAATCAATTATTTGAACTCCTAATATTTGAATAAAACATTTTTTGATGTCCTTTTTGTAGAGGTTTCGGACGAGCAGGTCTAAATGGGCCTTTCAATGGACCCATTGGAATTTTAACTGAGTAAAAAGTACAGAAATTGCAATTTTGCAATATAATTGTGTTGAAAAGCTCCTAATCAATTATTTGAACTCCTAATATTTCATTAAAACTTGTTTTGTAGTCCTTTTTGTAGAGGTTTCGGACGAGCGGGTCGAAATGGGCCTTTCAATGGACACGTTGGAATTTTAATTGAGTAAAAAGTACAGAAATTGAGTTTTTGCAATATAATTGTGTTGAAAAGCTCCTAATCAATTACATGAACTCCGAAAATTTGATTAAAACTTATTTTGCAGTCCTTTTTGTAGAGGTTTCGGACGAGCGGGTCGATATGGGCCTTTCAATGGACCCGTTGGAATTTTAACTGAGTAAAAAGTACAGAAATTGAGGTTTTGCAATATAATTGTGTTGAGAAGCTCCTAATCAATTATTTGAACTCCTAATATTTGAATAAAACCTTTTTGTGGTCGTTTTTGTAGAGGTTTCGGACGAGCAGGTCTAAATGGGCGTTTCAATGGACCCGTTGGAATTTTATCTGAGTAAAAAGTATAAAATTGAGGTTTTTCAATTTAATTGTGTTTAAAAGCTCCTAGTCAATTATTTGAACTCCTGATATTTGAATAAAACATTTTTGCTGTCCTTTTTGTAGAGGTTTCGGACGAGCAGGTCTAAATGGGCCTTTCAATGGACCCGTTAGAATTTTAACTGAGTAAAAAGTACGGAAATTGAGGTTTTGCAATATAATTGTGTTGAAAAGCTCCTAATCAATTATTTGAACTCCTAATATTTGAATAAAACATTATTGCGATCCTTTTTGTAGAGGTTTCGGAAGAGCAGGTCTAAATGGGCCTTTCAATGGACCCGTTGGAATTTTAACTGAGTAAAAAGTACAGAAATTGAGGTTTTGCAATGTAATTGTGTTGAAAAGCTTCTAATCAATTACATGAACTCCTAAAATTTCATTAAAACTTGTTTTGCGGTCCTTTTTGTAGAGGTTTCGGACGAGCGGGTCGAAATGGGCCTTTCAATGGACCCGTTGGAATTTTAACTGAGTAAAAAGTACAGAAATTGAGGTTTTGCAATATAATTGTGTTCAAAAGCTCCTAATCAATTATTTGAACTCCTAATATTTGATTAAAACTTGTTTTACAGTCCTTTTTGTAGAGGTTTCGGACGAGCGGGTCGAAATGGGCCTTTCAATGGACCTGTTGGAATTTTAAATGAGTAAAAAGTATAGAAATTGAGGTTTTGCAATATAATTGTGTTGAAAAGCTCCTAATCAATTATTTGAACTCCTAATATTTGAATAAAACCTTTTTGCGGTCGTTTTTGTAGAGGTTTCGGACGAGCAGGTCTAAATGGGCGTTTCAATGGACCCGTTGCAATTTTATCTGCGTAAAAAGTATAAAATTGAGGTTTTTCAATTTAATTGTGTTTAAATGCTCCTAATCAATTATTTGAACTCCTAATATTTGAATAAAACATTTTTGATGTCCTTTTTGTAGAGGTTTCGGACGAGCAGGTCTAAATGGGCCTTTCAATGTACCCGTTGGAATTTTAACTGAGTAAAATGTACATAAATTGATGTTTTGCAATTTAATTGTGTTTAAAAACTTCTAATCAATTCCATGAATTCCTAAAATTTGATTAAAACTTGTTTTGTGGTCCTTTTTGTAGAGGTTTCGGACGAGCGGGTCGAAATGGGCTTTTCAATGGACTTGTTGGAATTTTAACTGAGTAAAAAGTACAGAAATTGAGGTTTTGCAATATAATTGTGTTGAAAAGCTTCTAATCAATTATTTGAACTCCTAATATTTGAATAAAACATTTTTTCGGTCCTTTTTGTAGAGGTTTCGGACGAGCAGGTCTAAATGGGCCTTTCAATGGACCCGTTGGAATTTTAACAATGTAAAAAGTACGGAAATTGAGGTTTTGCAATATAATTGTGTTGAAAAGCTCCTAATCAATTACATGAACTCCTAAAATTTGAATAAAATATTTTTGCGGTACTTTTTGTAGAGGTTTCGGACGAGCAGGTCTAAATGGGCCTTTCAATGGACCCGTTGGAATTTTATCTGAGTAAAAAGTATAAAATTGAGGTTTTTCAATTTAATTGTGTTTAAAAGCTCCTAATCATTTATTTGAACTCCTAATATTTGAATAAAACATTTTTGCGATCCTTTTTGTAGAGGTTTCGGACGAGCAGGTCTAAATGGGCCTTTCAATGGACCCGTTGGAATTTTAACTGAGTAAAAAGTACAGAAATTGAGGTTTTGCAATGTAATTGTGTTGAAAAGCTTCTAATCAATTACATGAACTCCTAAAATTTGATTAAAACTTGTTTTGCGGTCCTTTTTGTAGAGGTTTCGGACGAGCGGGTCGAAATGGGCCTTTCAATGGACCCGTTGGAATTTTAACTGAGTAAAAAGTATAGAAATTGAGGTTTTGCAATGTAATTGTGTTGAAAAACTTCTAATCAATTCCATGAACTCCTAAAATTTGATTAAAACTTGTTTTGTGGTCCTTTTTGTAGAGGTTTCGGACGAGCGGGTCGAAATGGGCTTTTCAATGGACTTGTTGGAATTTTAACTGAGTAAAAAGTACAGAAATTGAGGTTTTGCAATATAATTGTGTTGAAAAGCTTCTAATCAATTATTTGAACTCCTAATATTTGAATAAAACATTTTTGCGGTCCTTTTTGTCGAGGTTTCGGACGAGCAGGTCTAAATGGGCCTTTCAATGGACCCATTGGAATTTTAACAATGTAAAAAGTACGGAAATTGAGGTTTTGCAATATAATTGTGTTGAAAAGCTCCTAATCAATTACATGAACTCCTAAAATTTGAATAAAACATTTTTGCGGTACTTTTTGTAGAGGTTTCGGACGAGCAGGTCTAAATGGGCCTTTCAATGGACCCGTTGGAATTTTATCTGAGTAAAAAGTATAAAATTGAGGTTTTTCAATTTAATTGTGTTTAAAAGCTCCTAATCATTTATTTGAACTCGTAATATTTGAATAAAACATTTTTGCGGTCCTTTTTGTAGAGGTTTCGGACGAGCAGGTCTAAATGGGCCTTTCAATGGACCCGTTGGAATTTTAACTAGGTAAAAAGTGAAGAAATTGAGGTTTTGCAATGTAATTGTGTTGAAAAGCTTCTAATCAATTACATGAACTCCTAAAATTTGATTAAAACTTGTTTTGCGGTCCTTTTTGTAGAGGTTTCAGACGAGCGGGTCGAAATGGGCCTTTCAATGGACCCGTTGGAATTTTAACTGAGTAAAAAGTACAGAAATTGAGGTTTTGCAAGATAATTGTGTTCAATAGCTCCTAATCAATTATTTGAACTCCTAACATTGGATTAAAACTTGTTTTGCAGTCCTTTTTGTAGAGGTTTCGGTCGAGCGGGTCGAAATGGGCCTTATCAATGGACCTGTTGGAATTTTTAATGAGTAAAAAGTACAGAAATTGAGGTTTTGCAATATAATTGTGCTGAAAAGCTCCTAATCAATTATTTGAACTCCTAATATTTGAATAAAACCTTTTTACGGTCGTTTTTGTAGAGGTTTCGGACGAGCAGGTCTAAATAGGCCTTTCAATGGACACGTTGGAATTTTATCTGAGTAAAAAGTATAAAATTGAGGTTTTTCAATATAATTCTGTTTAAAAGCTCCTAATAAATTAATTGAACTCCTAATATTTGAATAAAACATTTTTGCGATCCTTTTTGTAGAGGTTTCGGACGAGCGGGTCGAAATGGGCCTTTCAATGGACCCGTTGGAATTTTAACTGAGTAAAAAGTATATAAATTGAGGTTTTGCAATATAATTGTAATGAAAAGCCCCTAATCAATTACATGAACTCCAAAAATTGAGGTTTTGCAATATAATTGTGTTGAAAAGCTCCTAATCAATTATTTGAACTCCTAATATTTGAATAAAACATTTTTGCGGTCCTTTTTGTAGAGGTTTCGAACGAGCAGGTCTAAATGGGCCTTTCAATGAACCCGTTGGAATTTTAACTGAGTAAAAAGTACAGAAATTGCGGTTTTGCAATATAATTATGTTGAAAATCTCCTAATCAATTATTTGAACTCCTAATATTTGAATAAAACATTTTTGCGGTCCTTTTTGTAGAGGTTTCGGACGAGCAGGTCTAAATGGGCCTTTCAATGGACCCATTGGAATTTTAACTGAGTAAAGAGTACATAAATTGAGGATTTGCAATGTAATTGTGTTGAAAAGCTTCTAATCAATTACATGAACTCCTAAAATTTGATTAAAACTTGTATTGCAGTCCTTTTTGTAGAAGTTTCGGACGAGCGGGTCGAAATGGGCCTTTCAATGGACCCGTTGGAATTTTAACTGAGTAAAAAGTACAGAAAATGAGGTTGTGCAATATAATTGTGTTCAAAAGCTCCTAATCAATTATTTGAACTCCTAAAATTTGATTAAAACTTGTTTTGCGGTCCTTTTTGTAGAGGTTTCAGAAGAGCGGGTCGAAATGGGCCTTTCAATGGACCCGTTGGAATTTTAACTGAGTAAAAAGTATATAAATTGAGGTTTTGCAATATAATTGTAATGAAAAGCCCCTAATCAATTACATGAACTCCAAAAATTGAGGTTTTGCAATATAATTGTGTTGAAAAGCTCCTAATCAATTATTTGAACTCCTAATATTTGAATAAAACATTTTTGCGGTCCTTTTTGTAGAGGTTTCGAACGAGCAGGTCTAAATGGGCCTTTCAATGAACCCGTTGGAATTTTAACTGAGTAAAAAGTATATAAATTGAGGTTTTGCAATATGATTGTGTTGAAAAGCTCCTAATCAATTATTTGAACTCCTAATATTTGAATAAAACATTTTTGCGGTCCTTTTGTAGAGGTTTCGGACGAGCAAGTCTAAATGGGCCTTTCAATGGACCCTTTGGAATTTTATCTGAGTAAAAAGTATAAAATTGAGGTTTTGCAATATAATTGTGTTGAAAAGCTCCTAATAAATTATTTGAACTTCTAATATTTGAATAAAACATTTTTGCCGTCCTTTTTGTAGAGGTTTCGGACGAGCGGGTCGAAATGGGCCTTTCAATGGACTCGTTGGAATTTTAATTGAGTAAAAAGTACAAAAATTGAGGATTTGCAATATAATTGTGTTGAAAAGCTCCTAATCAATTAAATGAACTCCTAAAATTTGATTAAAACTTGTTTTGCGGTCCTTTTGGAGAGGTTTCGGACGAGCGGGTCGAAATGGGCCTTTCAATGGACCCGTTGGAATTTTAACTGAGTAAAAAGTATAGAAATTGCGATTTTGAAACGTAATTGTGTTGAAAAGCTTCTAATCAATTATATGAACTCCTAAAATTTAATTAAAACTTGTTTTGCAGTTCTTTTTGTAGAGGTTTCGGACGAGCGGGTCGAAATGGGCCTTTCAATGGACCCGTTGGAATTTTAACAGAGTAAAAAGTACAAAAATTGAGGTTTTGCAATATAATTGTGTTGAAAAGCTTCTAATCAATTACATGAACTCCTAAAATTTGATTAAAAATTGTTTTGCGGTCCTTTTTGTAGAGGTTTCGGACGAGCGGGTCGAAATGGGCCTTTCAATGGACCCGTTGGAATTTTAACTTTGTAAAAAGTACAGAAATTGAGGTTTTGCAATATAATTGTGTTCAAAAGCTCCTAATCAATTATTTGAACTCCTAAAATTTGATTAAAACTTGTTTTGCGGTCCTTTTTGTAGAGGTTTCGGACGAGCAGGTCTAAATAGGCCTTTTAATAGACACGTTGGAATTTTATCTGAGTAAAAAGTATAAAATTGAGGTTTTTCAATATAATTTTGTTTAAAAGCTCCTAATAAATTAATTGAACTCCTAATATTTGAATAAAACATTTTTGCGGTCCTTTTTGTAGAGGTTTCGGACGAGCAGGTCTAAATTGGCCTTTCAATGGACCCTTGGAATTTTAACTGAGTAAAAAGTATAGAAATTGAGGTTTTGCAATGGAATTGTGTTGAAAAGCTTCTAATCAATTACATGAACTCCTAAAATTTGATTAAAACTTGTTTTGCGGTCCTTTTTGTAGAGGTTTCGGACGAGCGGTTCGAAATGGGCCTTTCAATGGACCCATTGGAATTTTAACTGAGTAAAAAGTACAGAAATTGAGGTTTTTCAATATAATTGTGTTGAAAAGCTCCTAATCAATTACATGAACTCCTAAAATTTGATTAAAACTTGTTTTGCGGTCCTTTTGGAGAGGTTTCGGACGAGCGGGTCGAAATGGGCCTTTCAATGGACCCGTTGGAATTTTAACTGAGAAAAAAGTATAGAAATTGCGATTTTGAAACGTAATTGTGTTGAAAAGCTTCTAATCAATTATATGAACTCCTAAAATTTAATTAAAACTTGTTTTGCAGTCCTTTTTGTAGAGGTTTCGGACGAGCGGGTCGAAATGGGCCTTTCAATGGACCCGTTGGAATTTTAACAGAGTAAAAAGTACAAAAATTGAGGTTTTGCAATATAATTGTGTTGAAAAGCTCCTAATCAATTATTTGAACTCCTAATATTTGAATAAAACCTTTTTGCGGTCGTTTTTGTAGAGGTTTCGGACGAGCAGGTCTAAATGGGCCATTCAATAGACACGTTGGAATTTTTTCTGAGTAAAAAATATAAAATTGAGGTTTTTCAATATAATTGTGTTTAAAAGCTCCTAATAAATTATTAGAAATCCTAATATTTTAATAAAACATTTTTTCGGTCCTTTTTATAGAAGTTTCGGACGAGCGGGTCGAAATGGGCCTTTCAATGGACCCATTGGAATTTTAACTAAGTAAAAAGTACAGAAATTGTGGTTTTGCAATATAATTGTGTTGAAAAGCTCCTAATCAATTACATGAACTCCTAATATTTGATTAAAACTTGTTTTGCGGTCCTTTTGTAGAGGTTTCGGACGAGCGGGTCGAAATGAGCCTTTCAATGGACCCGTTGGAATTTTAACTGAGTAATAAGTACATAAATTGCGGTTTTGCAATGTAATTGTGTTGAAAAGCTTCTAATAAATTATATGAACTCCTAAAATTGGATTAAAAGTTATTTTGCAGTCCTTTTTGTAGAGGTTTCGGACGAGCGGGTCGAAATGGGCCTTTCAATGGACCCGTTGGAATTTTAACTGTGTAAAAAGTTCAAAAATTGAGATTTTGCAATATAATTGTGTTGAAAAGCTCCTAATCAATTATTTGAACTCCTAATATTTGAATAAAACATTTTTGCGGTCCTTTTTGTAGAGGTTTCGGAAGAGCAGGTCTAAATGGGCCTTTCAATGGACCGGTTGGAATTTTAACTGAGTAAAAAGTACAGAAATTGCGGTTTTGCAATATAATTGTGTTGAAAAGCTCCTAATCAATTATTTGAACTCCTAATATTTGATTAAAACTTGTTTTGCGGTCCTTTTTGTAAAGGTTTCGGACGAGCGGGTCGAAATGGGCCTTTCAATGGACCCGTTGGAATTTTAACTGAGTAATAAGTACATAAATTGCGGTTTTGCAATGTAATTGTGTTGAAAAGCTTCTAATCAATTATATGAACTCCTAAAATTGGATTAAAACTTGTTTTGCGGTCCTTTTTTTAGAGGTTTCGGACGAGCGGGTCGAAATGGGCCTTTCAATGGACCCATTGGAATTTTAACTAAGTAAAAAGTACAGAAATTGTGGTTTTGCAATATAATTGTGTTGAAAAGCTCCTAATCAATTACATGAACTCCTAATATTTGATTAAAACTTGTTTTGCGGTCCTTTTTGTAGAGGTTTCGGACGAGCGGGTCGAAATGGGCCTTTCAATGGACCCGTTGGAATTTTAACTCAGTAATAAGTACATAAATTGCGGTTTTGCAATGTAATTGTGTTGAAAAGCTTCTAATCAATTATATGAACTCCTAAAATTGGATTAAAACTTGTAAATTGGTCCTTTTTTTAGAGGTTTCGGACGAGCGGGTCGAAATGGGCCTTTCAATGGACCCTTTGGAATTTTAACTGAGTAAAAAGTACAGAAATTGAGGTTTTGCAATATAATTGTGTTGAAAAGCTCCTTATCAATTATTTGAACTCCTAATATTTGAATAAAACATTTTTGCGGTCCTTTTTGTAGAGGTTTCGGAAGAGCAGGTCTAAATGGGCCTTTCAATGGACCGGTTGGAATTTTAACTGAGTAAAAAGTACAGAAATTGCGGTTTTGCAATATAATTGTGTTGAAAAGCTCCTAATCAATTATTTGAACTCCTAATATTTGATTAAAACTTGTTTTGCGGTCCTTTTTGTAAAGGTTTCGGACGAGCGGGTCGAAATGGGCCTTTCAATGGACCCGTTGGAATTTTAACTGAGTAATAAGTACATAAATTGCGGTTTTGCAATGTAATTGTGTTGAAAAGCTTCTAATCAATTATATGAACTCCTAAAATTGGATTAAAACTTGTTTTTGCGGTCCTTTTTTTAGAGGTTTCGGACGAGCGGGTCGAAATGGGCCTTTCAATGGACCCATTGGAATTTTAACTAAGTAAAAAGTACAGAAATTGTGGTTTTGCAATATAATTGTGTTGAAAAGCTCCTAATCAATTACATGAACTCCTAATATTTGATTAAAACTTGTTTTCCGGTCCTTTTTGTAGAGGTTTCGGACGAGCGGGTCGAAATGGGCCTTTCAATGGACCCGTTGGAATTTTAACTGAGTAATAAGTACATAAATTGCGGTTTTGCAATGTAATTGTGTTGAAAAGCTTCTAATCAATTATATGAACTCCTAAAATTGGATTAAAACTTGTAAATTGGTCCTCTTTTTAGAGGTTTCGGACGAGCGGGTCGAAATGGGCCTTTCAATGGACCCTTTGGAATTTTAACTGAGTAAAAAGTACAGAAATTGAGGTTTTGCAATATAATTGTGTTGAAAAGCTCCTAATCAATTATTTGAACTCCTAATATTTGAATAAAACATTTTTGCGGTCCTTTTTGTAGAGGTTTCGGAAGAGCAGGTCTAAATGGGCCTTTCAATGGACCGGTTGGAATTTTAACTGAGTAAAAAGTACAGAAATTGCGGTTTTGCAATATAATTGTGTTGAAAAGCTCCTAATAAATTATTTGAACTCCTAATATTTGAATAAAACATTTTTGCGGTCCTTTTTGTAGAGGTTTCGGACGAGCAGGTCTAAATGGGCCTTTGAATGGACCCGTTGGAATTTTATTTGAGTAAAAAGTACAGAAATTGAGGTTTTGCAATGTAATTGTGTTGAAAAGCTCCTAATCGATTATTTGAACTCCTAATATTTGAAGAAAACCTTTTTGCGGTCCTTTTTGTAGAGGTTTCGGACGAGCATGTCTAAATAGGCCTTTCAATGGACCCGTTGGAATTTTATCTGAATAAAAAGTATAAAATTGAGGTTTTTCAATATGTGTTTAAAAGCTCCTAATAAATTATTTGAACTCCTAATATTTGAATAAAACATTTTTGCGGTCCTTTTTGTAGAGGTTTCGAACGAGCGGGTCGAAATGGGCCTTACAATGGACCCGTTGGAATTTTAACTGAGTAAAAAGTACAAAAATTGAGGTTTTGCAATATAATTGTGTTGAAAATCTCCTAATCAATTACATGAACTCCAAAAACTTGATTAAAACCTGTTTTGCAGTCGTTTTTGTTGAGGTTTCGGACGAGCGGGTCGAAATGGGCCTTTTAATGGACCCGTTGGAATTTTAACTGATTAAAAAGTACATAAATTGAGGTTTTGCAATATAATTGTGTTGAAAAGCTCCTAATCATTTATTTGAACTCCTAATATTTGAATAAAATATTTTTGCGGTCCTCTTTGTAGAGGTTTCGGACGTGCAGGTCTAAATGAGCCTTTAAATGGACCCGTTGGAATTTTAACTGAGTAAAAAGTACAGAAATTGAGGTTTTGCAATATAATAGTGTTCAAAAGCTCCTAATCAATTATTTGAACTCCTAACATTTTATTAAAACTTGTTTTGCAGTCCTTTTTGTAGAGGTTTCGGACGAGCGGGTCGAAATGGACCTTTCAATGGACCTGTTGGAATTTTCAATGAGTAAAAAGTACATATATTGAGGTTTTGCAATGTAATTGTGTTGAAAAGCTTCTAATCAATTACATGAACTCCTAAATTTTGATTAAAACTTGTTTTGCGGTCCTTTTTGTAGAGGTTTCGGACGAGCGGGTCGAAATGGGCCTTTCAATGGACCCGTTGGAATTTTATCTGAGTAAAAAGTATAAAATTGAGGATTTTAAATTTAATTGTGTTTAAAAGCTCCTAATCAATTATTTGAACTCCTAATATTTGAATAAAACATTTTTGCGGTCCTTTTTGTAGAGGTTTCGGAGGAGCAGGTCTAAATGGGCCTTTCAATGGACCCGTTGGAATTTTAACTGAGTAAAAAGTACAGAAATTGAGGTTTTGTGATATAATTGTGTTCAAAAGCTCCTAATCAATTATTTGAACACCTAATATTTGTATAAAACATTTTTGCGGTCCTTTTTGTAGAGGTTTCGAACGAGCATGTCTAAATGGGCCTTTCAATGGACCCGTTGGAATTTTAACTGAGTAAAAAGTACAGAAATTGAGGTTTTGCAATATAATTGTGTTGAAAAGCTTCTAATCAATTACATGAACTCCTAAAATTTGATTAAAACATGTTTTGCGGTCCTTTTTGTAGAGGTTTCAGACGAGCGGGTCGAAATGGGCCTTTCAATGGACCCGTTGGAATTTTAACTGAGTAAAAAGTACAGAAATTGTGGTTTTGCAATATAATTGTGTTGAAAAGCTCCTAATCAATTATTTGAACTCCTAATATTTGAATAAAACATTTTGCGGTCCTTTTTGTAGAGGTTTCGGACAAGCAGGTCTAAATGGGCCTTTCAATGGACCCGTTGGAATTTTAACTGAGTAAAAAGTACAGAAATTGAGGTTTTGCAATATAATTGTGTTGAAAAGCTCAAAATCAATTTTTTGAACTCCTAATATTTGAATAAAACCTTTTTGCAGTTCTTTTTCTAGAGGTTTCGGACGAGTAGGTCTAAATGGGCCTTTCAATGGACCCGTTGGAATTTTATCTGAATAAAAAGTATAAAATTGAGGTTTTTCAATATAATTGTGTTTAAAAGCTCCTAATAAATTATTTGAACTCCTAATATTTGAATAAAACATTTTTGCTGTCCTTTTGTAGAGGTTTCGGACGAGCGGATCGAAATGGGCCTTTCAATGGACCCGTTGGAATTTTAACTGAGTAAAAAGTACAAAAATTGAGGTTTTGCAATATAATTGTGTTGAAAAGCTCCTAATCAATTACATGAACTCCAAAAATTTGATTAAAACTTGTTTTGCAGTCCTTTTTGTTGAGGTTTCGGACGAGCGGGTCGAAATGGGCCTTTCAATGGACCCGTTAGAATTTTAACTGATTAAAAAGTACATAAATTGAGGTTCTGCAATATAATTGTGTTGAAAAGCTCCTAATCAATTATTTGAACTCCTAATATTTGAATAAAATATTTTTGCGGTCCTTTTTGTAGAGGTTTCGGACGAGCAAGTCTAAATGGGCCTTTCAATGGACCCGTTGGAATTTTAACTGAGTAAAAAGTATAGAAATTGAGGTTTTGCAATATAATTGTGTTCAAAAGCTCCTAATCAATTACATGAACTCCTAAAATTTGATTGAAACTTGTTTTGCGGTCCTTTTTGTAGAGGTTTCGGACGAGCGGGTCGAAATTGGCCTTTCAATGGACCCGTTGGAATTTTAACTGAGTAAAAAGTACAAAAATTGAGGTTTTACAATATAATTGTGTTGAAAAGCTCCTAATCAATTACATGAACTCCTAAAATTTGAATAAAATATTTTTGCGGTCCTTTTTGTAGAGGTTTCGGACGAGCAGGTCTAAATGGGCCTTTCAATGGACCCGTTGGAATTTTAACTGAGTAAAAAGTACATAAATTGCGGTTTTGCAATATAATTGTGTTGAAAAGCTCCTAATCAATTACATGAACTCCTAATATTTGAATAAAACCTTTTTGCGGTCCTTTTTGTAGAGGTTTCGGACGAGCAGGTCTAAATGGGCCTTTCAATGGACCCGTTGGAATTTTAACTGATTAAAAAGTACATAAATTGAGGTTCTACAATATAATTGTGTTGAAAAGCTCCTAATCAATTATTTGAACTCCTAAAATTTGAATAAAATATTTTTGCGGTCCTTTTTGTTGAGGTTTCGGACGAGCAGGTCTAAATGGGCCTTTCAATGGACCCGTTGGAATTTTAACTAAGTAAAAAGTATAGAAATTGAGGGTTTGCAATGTAATTGTGTTGAAAAGCTTCAAATTAATTACATGAACTCCTAAAATTTGATTAAAACTTGTTTTGCGGTCCTTTTTGTAGAGGTTTCGGACGAGCGGGTCGAAATGGGCCTTTCAATGGACCCGTTGGAATTTTAACTGAGTAAAAAGTACAGAAATTGAGGTTTTGCAATATAATAGTGTTCAAAAGCTCCTAATCAATTATTTGAACTCCTAACATTTTATTAAAACTTGTTTTGCAGTCCTTTTTGTAGAGGTTTCGGACGAGCGGGTCGAAATGGACCTTTCAATGGACCTGTTGGAATTTTCAATGAGTAAAAAGTACATATATTGAGGTTTTGCAATGTAATTGTGTTGAAAAGCTTCTAATCAATTACATGAACTCCTAAATTTTGATTAAAACTTGTTTTGCGGTCCTTTTTGTAGAGGTTTCGGACGAGCGGGTCGAAATGGGCCTTTCAATGGACCCGTTGGAATTTTATCTGAGTAAAAAGTATAAAATTGAGGATTTTAAATTTAATTGTGTTTAAAAGCTCCTAATCAATTATTTGAACTCCTAATATTTGAATAAAACATTTTTGCGGTCCTTTTTGTAGAGGTTTCGGAGGAGCAGGTCTAAATGGGCCTTTCAATGGACCCGTTGGAATTTTAACTGAGTAAAAAGTACAGAAATTGAGGTTTTGTGATATAATTGTGTTCAAAAGCTCCTAATCAATTATTTGAACACCTAATATTTGTATAAAACATTTTTGCGGTCCTTTTTGTAGAGGTTTCGAACGAGCATGTCTAAATGGGCCTTTCAATGGACCCGTTGGAATTTTAACTGAGTAAAAAGTACAGAAATTGAGGTTTTGCAATATAATTGTGTTGAAAAGCTTCTAATCAATTACATGAACTCCTAAAATTTGATTAAAACATGTTTTGCGGTCCTTTTTGTAGAGGTTTCAGACGAGCGGGTCGAAATGGGCCTTTCAATGGACCCGTTGGAATTTTAACTGAGTAAAAAGTACAGAAATTGTGGTTTTGCAATATAATTGTGTTGAAAAGCTCCTAATCAATTATTTGAACTCCTAATATTTGAATAAAACATTTTGCGGTCCTTTTTGTAGAGGTTTCGGACAAGCAGGTCTAAATGGGCCTTTCAATGGACCCGTTGGAATTTTAACTGAGTAAAAAGTACAGAAATTGAGGTTTTGCAATATAATTGTGTTGAAAAGCTCAAAATCAATTTTTTGAACTCCTAATATTTGAATAAAACCTTTTTGCAGTTCTTTTTCTAGAGGTTTCGGACGAGTAGGTCTAAATGGGCCTTTCAATGGACCCGTTGGAATTTTATCTGAATAAAAAGTATAAAATTGAGGTTTTTCAATATAATTGTGTTTAAAAGCTCCTAATAAATTATTTGAACTCCTAATATTTGAATAAAACATTTTTGCTGTCCTTTTGTAGAGGTTTCGGACGAGCGGATCGAAATGGGCCTTTCAATGGACCCGTTGGAATTTTAACTGAGTAAAAAGTACAAAAATTGAGGTTTTGCAATATAATTGTGTTGAAAAGCTCCTAATCAATTACATGAACTCCAAAAATTTGATTAAAACTTGTTTTGCAGTCCTTTTTGTTGAGGTTTCGGACGAGCGGGTCGAAATGGGCCTTTCAATGGACCCGTTAGAATTTTAACTGATTAAAAAGTACATAAATTGAGGTTCTGCAATATAATTGTGTTGAAAAGCTCCTAATCAATTATTTGAACTCCTAATATTTGAATAAAATATTTTTGCGGTCCTTTTTGTAGAGGTTTCGGACGAGCAAGTCTAAATGGGCCTTTCAATGGACCCGTTGGAATTTTAACTGAGTAAAAAGTATAGAAATTGAGGTTTTGCAATATAATTGTGTTCAAAAGCTCCTAATCAATTACATGAACTCCTAAAATTTGATTGAAACTTGTTTTGCGGTCCTTTTTGTAGAGGTTTCGGACGAGCGGGTCGAAATTGGCCTTTCAATGGACCCGTTGGAATTTTAACTGAGTAAAAAGTACAAAAATTGAGGTTTTACAATATAATTGTGTTGAAAAGCTCCTAATCAATTACATGAACTCCTAAAATTTGAATAAAATATTTTTGCGGTCCTTTTTGTAGAGGTTTCGGACGAGCAGGTCTAAATGGGCCTTTCAATGGACCCGTTGGAATTTTAACTGAGTAAAAAGTACATAAATTGCGGTTTTGCAATATAATTGTGTTGAAAAGCTCCTAATCAATTACATGAACTCCTAATATTTGAATAAAACCTTTTTGCGGTCCTTTTTGTAGAGGTTTCGGACGAGCAGGTCTAAATGGGCCTTTCAATGGACCCGTTGGAATTTTAACTGATTAAAAAGTACATAAATTGAGGTTCTACAATATAATTGTGTTGAAAAGCTCCTAATCAATTATTTGAACTCCTAAAATTTGAATAAAATATTTTTGCGGTCCTTTTTGTTGAGGTTTCGGACGAGCAGGTCTAAATGGGCCTTTCAATGGACCCGTTGGAATTTTAACTAAGTAAAAAGTATAGAAATTGAGGGTTTGCAATGTAATTGTGTTGAAAAGCTTCAAATTAATTACATGAACTCCTAAAATTTGATTAAAACTTGTTTTGCGGTCCTTTTTGTAGAGGTTTCGGACGAGCGGGTCGAAATGGGCCTTTCAATGGACCCGTTGGAATTTTAACTGAGTAAAAAGTACAGAAATTGAGATTTTGCAATATAATTGTGTTCAAAAGCTCCTAATCAATTATTTGAACTCCTAACATTTGATTAAAACTTGTTTTGCAGTCCTTTTTGTAGAGGTTTCGGAGGAGCAGGTCTAAATGGTCCTTTCAATGGACCCGTTGGAATTTTAACTGAGTAAGAAGTACAGAAATTGAGGTTTTGCAATATAATTGTGTTGAAAAGATCCTAATCAATTACATGAACTCCTAAAATTTGATTAAAACTTGTTTTGCGGTCCTTTTTGTAGAGGTTTCGGACGAGCGGGTCGAAATGGGCCTTTCAATGGAAACGTTGGAATTTTAACTGAGTAAAAAGTACATAAATTGATGTTTTGCAATATAATTGTGTTGAAAAGCTCCTAATATTTAATTAAAACTTGTGCCTTTCAATGGACCCGTTGGAATTTTAACTGAGTAAAAAGTACAGAAATTGTGGTTTTGCAATATAATTGTGTTGAAAAGCTCCTAGTCAATTATTTGAACTCCTAATATTTGAATAAAACATTTTTGCGGTCCTTTTTGTAGAGGTTTCGGAGGAGCGGGTCGAAATGGGCCTTTCAATGGACCCGTTGGAATTTTAACTGAGTAAAAAGTACAGAAATTGCGGTTTTGCAATGTAATTGTGTTGAAAAGCTTCTAATCAATTATATGAACTCCTAAAATTTGATTAAAACTTGTTTTGCAGTCCTTTTTGTAGAGGTTTCGGACGAGCGGGTCGAAATGGGCCTTTCAATAGACCCGTTGGAATTTTAACTGAGTAAAAAGTACAAAAATTGAGGTTTGGCAATATAATTGTGTTGAGAAGCTCCTAATCAATTACATGAACTCCTAAATTTTGAATAAAATATTTTTGTGGTCCTTTTTGTAGAGGTTTCGGACGAGCAGGTCTAAATGGGCCTTTCAATGGACCCGTTGGAATTTTAACTGAGTAAAAAGTACATAAATTGCGGTTTTGCAATATAATTGTGTTGAAAAGCTCCTAATCAATTATTTGAACTCCTAATATTTGAATAAAACCTTTTTGCGGTCCTTTTTGTAGAGGTTTCAGACGAGCATGTCTAAATGGGCCTTTCAATGGACCCGTTGGAATTTTAACTAAGTAAAAAGTACAGACATTGAGGTTTTGCAATGTAATTGTGTTGAAAAGCTTCAAATTAATTACATGAACTCCTAAAATTTGATTAAAACTTGTTTTGCGGTCCTTTTTGAAGAGGTTTTGGACGAGCGGGTCGAAATGGGCCTTTCAATGGACCCGTTGGAATTTTAACTGAGTAAAAAGTACAGAAATTGAGGTTTTGCAATATAATTGTGTTCAAAAGCTCCTAATCAATAATTTAAACTCCTAACATTTGATTAAAACTTGTTTTGCAGTCCTTTTTGTAGAGGTTTCGGAGGAGCAGGTTTAAATGGTCCTTTCAATGGACCCGTTGGAATTTTAACTGAGTAAAAAGTACAGAAATTGAGGTTTTGCAATATAATTGTGTTGAAAAGCTCCTAATCAATTATTTGAACTCCTAATATTTGAATAAAACCTTTTTGCGGTCCTTTTTGTAAAGGTTTCGGATGAGCAGGTCTAAATGGGCCTTTCAATGGACCCGTTGGAATTTTAACTGAGTAAAAAGTACAGAAATTGAGGTTTTGCAATATAATTGTGTTGAAAAGCTCCTAATCAATTATTTGAACTCCTAATATTTGAATAAAATATTTTTGCGGTCCTTTTTGTAGAGGTTTCGGACGAGCAAGTCTAAATGGGCCTTTCAATGGACCCGTTGGAATTTTAACTGAGTAAAAAGTACAGAAATTGTGGTTTTGCAATATAATTGTGTTGAAAAGCTCCTAGTCAATTATTTGAACTCCTAATATTTGAATAAAACATTTTTGCGGTCCTTTTTGTAGAGGTTTCGGAGGAGCGGGTCGAAATGGGCCTTTCAATGGACCCGTTGGAATTTTAACTGAGTAAAAAGTACAGAAATTGCGGTTTTGCAATGTAATTGTGTTGAAAAGCTTCTAATCAATTATATGAACTCCTAAAATTTGATTAAAACTTGTTTTGCAGTCCTTTTTGTAGAGGTTTCGGACGAGCAGGTCGAAATGGGCCTTTCAATAGACCCGTTGGAATTTTAACTGAGTAAAAAGTACAAAAATTGAGGTTTGGCAATATAATTGTGTTGAGAAGCTCCTAATCAATTACATGAACTCCTAAATTTTGAATAAAATATTTTTGTGGTCCTTTTTGTAGAGGTTTCGGACGAGCAGGTCTAAATGGGCCTTTCAATGGACCCGTTGGAATTTTAACTAAGTTAAAAGTACATAAATTGCGGTTTTGCAATATAATTGTGTTGAAAAGCTCCTAATCAATTATTTGAACTCCTAATATTTGAATAAAACCTATTTGCGGTCCTTTTTGTAGAGGTTTCGGACGAGCATGTCTAAATGGGCCTTTCAATGGACCCGTTGGAATTTTAACTAAGTAAAAAGTACAGACATTGAGGTTTTGCAATGTAATTGTGTTGAAAAGCTTCAAATTAATTACATGAACTCCTAAAATTTGATTAAAACTTGTTTTGCGGTCCTTTTTGTAGAGGTTTTGGACGAGCGGGTCGAAATGGGCCTTTCAATGGACCCGTTGGAATTTTAACTGAGTAAGAAGTACAGAAATTGAGGTTTTGCAATATAATTGTGTTCAAAAGCTCCTAATCAATAATTTGAACTCCTAACATTTGATTAAAACTTGTTTTGCAGTCCTTTTTGTAGAGGTTTCGGAGGAGCAGGTTTAAATGGTCCTTTCAATGGACCCGTTGGAATTTTAACTGAGTAAAAAGTACAGAAATTGAGGTTTTGCAATATAATTGTGTTGAAAAGCTCCTAATCAATTACATGAACTCCTAAAATTTGATTAAAACTTGTTTTGCGGTCCTTTTTGTAGAGGTTTCGGACGAGCGGGTCGAAATGGGCCTTTCAATGGACACGTTGGAATTTTAACTGAGTAAAAAGTACAGAAATTGATGTTTTGCAATATAATTGTGTTGAAAAGCTCCTAATCAATTATTTGAACTGCTAATATTTGAATAAAACATTTTTGCGGTCCTTTTTGTAGAGGTTTCGGACGAGCAGGTCTAAATTGGCCTTTCAATGGACCCGTTGGTATTTTAACTGAGTAAAAAGTACAGAAATTGAGGTTTTGCAATATAATTGTGTTGAAAAGCTCCTAATCAATTACATGAACTCCTAAAATTTGATTAAAACTTGTTTTGCAGTCCTTTTTGTAGAGGTTTCGGACGAGCGGGTCGAAGTGGGCCTTTCAATGGACACGTTGGAATTTTAACTGAGTAAAAAGTACAGAAATTGATGTTTTGCAATATAATTGTGTTGAAAGCTCCTAATCAATTACACGAACTCCTAAAATTTGATTAAAACTTATTTTACAGTCATTTTTGTAGAGGTTTCGGACGAGCAGGTCGAAATGGGCCTTTCAATGGACCCGTTGGAATTTTAACTGAGTAAAAAGTACAGAAATTGTGGTTTTGCAATATAATTGTGTTGAAAAGATCCTAGTCAATTATTTGAACTCCTAATATTTGAATAAAATATTTTTGCGGTCCTTTTTGCAGAGGTTTCGGAGGAGCAGGTCTAAATGGTCCTTTCAGTGGACCCGTTGGAATTTTAACTGAGTAAAAAATACAGAAATTGAGGTTTTGCATTATAATTGTGTTGAAAAGCTCCTAATAAATTACATGAACTCCTAAAATTTGATTAAAACTTGTTTTGCGGTCCTTTTTGTAGAGGTTTCGGACGAGCGGGTCGAAATGGGCCTTTCAATGGACACGTTGGAATTTTAACTGAGTAAAAAGTACAGAAATTGATGTTTTGCAATATAATTGTGTTGAAAAGCTCCTAATCAATTACACGAACTCCTAAAATTTGATTAAAACTTGTTTTGCAGTCATTTTTGTAGAGGTTTCGGACGAGCGGGTCGAAATAGGCCTTTCAATGAACCCGTTGGAATTTTAACTAAGTAAAAAGTACAAAAATTGAGGTTTTGCAATATAATTGTTTTCAAAAGCTCCTAATCAATTATATGAACTCCTAATATTTGAATAAAACATTTTTGCGGTCCTTTTTGTAGAGGTTTCGGACGAGCAGGTCTAAATTGGCCTTTCAATGGACCCGTTGGTATTTTAACTGAGTAAAAAGTACAGAAATTGAGGTTTTGCAATATAATTGTGTTGAAAAGCTCCTAATCAATTACATGAACTCCTAAAATTTGATTAAAACTTGTTTTGCAGTCCTTTTTGTAGAGGTTTCGGACGAGCGGGTCGAAGTGGGCCTTTCAATGGACACGTTGGAATTTTAACTGAGTAAAAAGTACAGAAATTGATGTTTTGCAATATAATTGTGTTGAAAGCTCCTAATCAATTACACGAACTCCTAAAATTTGATTAAAACTTATTTTACAGTCATTTTTGTAGAGGTTTCGGACGAACGGGTCGAAATGGGCCTTTCAATGAACCCGTTGGAATTTTAACTAAGTAAAAAGTACAGAAATTGAGGTTTTGCAATATATTTGTGTTCAAAAGCTCCTAATCAATTATTTGAACTCCTAATATTTGAATAAAATATTTTTGCTGTCCTTTTTGTAGAGGTTTCAGACGAGCAGGTCTAAATGGGCCTTTCAATGGACCTGTTGGAATTTTAACTGAGTAAAAAGTACAGAAATTGAGGTTTTGCAATATAATTGTGTTGAAAAGGTCCTAATCAATTATTTGAACTCCTAATATTTGAATAAAACATTTTTGCGGTCCTTTTTGTAGATGTTTCGGACGAGCAAGTCTAAATGGGCCTTTCAATGTACCCGTTGGAATTTTAACTAAGTAAAAAGTACAGAAATTGAGATTTTGCAATATAATTGTGTTGTAAATCTCCTAATCAATTACATGAACTCCTAAAATTTGATTAAAACTTGTTTTGCGGTCCTTTTTGTAGAGGTTTCGGACGAGCGGGTCGAAATGGGCCTTTCAATGGACCCGTTGGAATTTTAACTGAGTAAAAAGTACAGAAATTGAGATTTTGCAATATAATTGTGTTGAAAAGCGCCTAATCAATTATTTGAACTCCTAATATTTGAATAAAACATTTTTGCGTTCCTTTTTGTAGAGGTTTCGGACGAGCAAGTCTAAATGGGCCTTTCAATGGACCCGTTGGATTTTAACTGAGTAAAAAGTACAGAAATTGATGTTTTGCAATATAATTGTGTTGAAAAGCTCTTAATCAATTACACGAACTCCTAAAATTTCATTAAAACCTGTTTTGCAGTCATTTTTGTAGAGGTTTCGGACGAGCGGGTCGAAATGGGCCCTTCAATGAACCCGTTGGAATTTTAACTGAGTAAAAAGTACAGAAATTGAGGTTTTGCAATATAATTGTGTTCAAAAGTTCCTAATAAATTATTTGAACTCCCAATATTTGAATAAAATATTTTTGCGGTCCTTTTTGTAGAGGTTTCAGACGAGCAGGTCTAAATGGGCCTTTCAATGGACCCGTTGGAATTTTAACTGAGTAAAAAGTACAAAAATTGAGGTTTTGCAATATAATTGTGTTGAAAAGCTCCTAATCAATTATTTGAACTCCTAATATTTGAATAAAACATTTTTGCGGTCCTTTTTGTAGATGTTTCGGATGAGCAAGTCTAAATGGGCCTTTCAATGGGCCCGTGGGAATTTTAATTAAGTAAAAAGTACAGAAATTGAGGTTTTGCAGTATAATTGTGTTGAAATGCTCCTAATCAATTACATGAACTCCTAAAATATGATTAAATCTTGTTTTGCGGTCCTTTTTGTAGAGGTTTCGGACGAGCAGGTCAAAATGGGCCTTTCAATGGACCCGTTGGAATTTTAACTGAGTAAAAAGTACAGAAATTGAGGTTTTGCAATATAATTGTGTTGAAAAGCTCCTAATCAATTATTTAAACTCCTAATATTTGAATAAAACATTTTTGCGGTCCTTTTTGTAGAGGTTTCGGACGAGCAAGTCTAAATGGGCCTTTCAATGGACCCGTTGGAATTTTAACTGAGTAAAAAGTACAGAAATTGTGGTTTTGCAATATAATTGTGTTGAAAAGCTCCTAGTCAATTATTTGAACTCCTAATATTTGAAACATTTTTGCGGTCCTTTTTGTAGAGGTTTCAGACGAGTAGGTCTAAATGGGCCTTTAAATGGACCCGTTGGATTTTTTTTTTTTGAAGAAAAGGCCTCATTAAAAACCCCTACTACTATCCTTCAAGCAAAGCTAGAGGACCCTAAAAAGGGGAAAAGAGTGCCCATATATTATTAATCAATGAATATTTGTTACAAGATGTTGAATACAACGTGGGATATCCGATTCAAATGACGTAGAGGTCATAGAATTCAGAGAAAAAGTAGCCAAAGTATGGGCTATAACATTTGCCTCACGGCGTACAAAGGAAATAGAAGTAAAGTCAAAGTCATGAAGAGCAGCTTGTATCTGAAGAATAGTAGGTCCCATAGTAGAGAGGTCTTGAGCAGGATTGTTGATCCTATTCGCGAGAGAGGCGCAGTCAGTTTCGATCAAGATACGATTCCATCCTTGAGATCAGGCAAAAGTGAGACCATCAAGGATGCTTTCCCCCTCACTGGTGATAACGTCCTGGCGGCTACCAAGAGGGAAAGCAAGACCACCCACGACTACTCCTGCAGGATCACGAGCAACAACGCCTATGGCTGCTGCACGAGTTGATGGGTTAAAAGCTCCGTCCACATTAATTTCAATATAATTAGGTGGAGGAGGAGTACGGGATGGGTAAGAAAATGTAGATGGATCAGATGAAGTTAAAGACTTACAAAATTCATCATGTAAGCTAATTGAATTGACAGCAATTAGCCATGGTGGCTGTAGATGGTGGTTGTGAACCCAGTCATTACGTCTGTTCCAAATATTCCATAAAACGGTAAGGAAGAGACCAAATTTATCAGAGGATATTATAGAGGCTGCTTCCTCTAACCATTGTAAGGGTGTAGGAGCTAAACTCTTATAGAGAGAGATAGGGATACCACTGATTTGGAGGGCTTCAGATGCCCCAGGGCAGTCACGAAGCGCATGAAGAATCGATTCCGATTGACTACCACAGATAGGGCAGAGTCCCGAGCTAGGGGAAAAAACTTGCATTTTATAGCTAACTGGTAGAGCATCAGATGCCATCCGCCAGCCAAAAGTTTTAACTTTGGGTAAAGCTTTAATTTTGGATAAAAACTTCCAAAAACGATTTGGTGACAAAGGTTGGGTTATTGAGCGTTGTAAGAAAATATATCCAGAGCGGACTGAGTAGATACCCGAATCGTTGGGAGACCATAGAATTGAATCCCGTTATTCATTTATGATGGGAATACGGAGAATGGAATCGGCATCAGATGGATTGAAGTAATTGTTTAACTTTACCGTATCCCAGGCAGTTTGGTTACGGATCATAAAATCACGGCATCGAATGTGAAATTCATCGGAGATTTCGTAATCCCCAGTAAGCTCAATCGGGGAAGACCCTCCCCATATATCTTTGTGTATTCTAATATTACTGTTTATACCAGGGCGGTGAAGAAAGCCAGGGAAAAGACGCTGAAGAGCGTTATATATACCTTGCCACGCAAAGGAGCCTCTACTAGGTTTCGGTGCATTCAGGATGTTGCCTGAAGGAAAGTATTTAGATCTGTATATTTGTCCTAATAAGGAATCTGGTTCACAGATAAGTTTCCAAATTTGCTTTCCCAGGAGAGCGATATTGAAATCATGAAAGTCCTTAAAACCCATGCCGCCAGCAGATTTGGGTAAACATATACGATTCCATGGTAACATATGCCAACCTTTTTTGTTGGATTTACCAGTCCACCAGTATTGGCAGATTGAAGTAGTCATGTCGTCGATGATAATATGTGGTAGAAGATAGCAAGACATAACGTATTGTGGAAGAGATTGTAAGACAACTTTGATGAAAATCTCTCGACCACTAAAGGATAGAAGATGTTTGTCCCAACTAGAGAGACGATCATGTACTTTATCTCGTACAAACCCTAGTGATTCAGTTTTGTTTTTCCCAATTAGGAGTGGGATGCCTAGGTAAACACCAGGGTTTGAAACCTCGCGTACTTGTAAAAGGCTGTTAATAGAATTTCTTGTTGCATTTGAAGTACGCAGATTATAGAAAATTATGGATTTCTCGAAGTTAACTGCTTGACCGGAAGCGTTAGCATAAGTTTGAAGAGCATTTTTCTGATTGGACGCTTCAGATTGGTTAGTGTTAATAAATACCATGCAATCGCCAGCAAAAAGCAAATGGTTGACTTTTGGCCCATGTTTGCTTGCGCCTAGACCTGGGAGATTAGTTTGTTGAGCTGCAGCTAAGTAAGCCGAGAGGCCTTGAGTACAGAATAGAAAGAGAAAAGGTGATAGAGGATCCCCCTGACGAAGACCACGTTGAGGTTGAAAGGTGGGTGAGAATGAATTATTGATTTTAACTGAGAAAGATACTGTAGTGATACAACGCCTTATAAGCTTGATCCATTCGGATGCGAAGCCCATGCGTTCCATTACATTAGCGAGAAAAGACCATTCTACTCTGTCAAATGCTTTCTCCATGTCTAGTTTTAGTGCAGCTCCTTGAGAGGATTTAGTAGTTCCTGAATTAATATTGTGGATGATTTCGTGAGCAATAAGAATGTTGTCCGATATATTGCGTCCTTGGACAAAGGCTGATTGATTAGGGCTAATACATAGGGGTATAGCCTGTTTCATTCTATTAACTATTGTTTTGGCAACAAATTTATAAAGGACAATGCAAAGGCTAATTGGTCTGAGTTGTTTCATGGAGGTTGGGTTTTGTACTTTGGGGATGAGTACCAATATAGTTTTGTTGACTGACGCCATATCGGTATTGCCGTTTAGAAGGTTAATACAAAGATTAATAACATCGTCTCCTACTGTATCCCAGTGTTGTCTAAAAAAACTACTGGGTAGACCATCGCAACCAGGGGCTTTCCTAGGGTCAATATCTTTGAAAGCATGAATAATTTCCTCTCTAGTGAATGCCTTTATAAGGTTTTCATTCATTGAAGAATTAATGGAAGGGTGAATTTTGTCCAGAATGATGTTCGAGATTTGTGGGTTAGATGTTGTGAACAAGTTTTGGAAATAATCTGAAGCAATAGACATAATGTCCGATTCAGAAGTGCACCAATTGGAATTAGTATCGTAAAGGCCTATGATTGAGTTTTTCTTGTTCCTATTGGAGGCGCGGGCATGGAAAAACTTGGTATTTTTGTCCCCTTGGGAGAGCCAAAGGGTTCGAGATCGTTGAGCCCAATAAACTTCTTGCTCTGCTAAAATTTTATTTAGTTCAGTTCTATAATTTAAGTAAACATGTTCATTAGTAGCTGTTAAGGGACGATATAGCAATTTGTTTATTTTTTTAGTGAGAAATTTAATTCTTCCGGTAGATTTAAAACGTTGCTGATTTTGCCATTCTTCTAGGTAAGTACCTACCGCTTCAATTTTGTTTATGGTTGTACCGGGAGTGTCGGCCCAAGCCCTTTTAATTGTTCGGATATTATCCGTATTATTAGACCAGCAACTTTCGAATCTAAAATTCTTGGGAGGTTGTGTTTTGAATTTGGTCGTCGAAGTGTCTAATTCGAGAAAGAGGAAACAATGGTCAGATTTGGCAACATATTCTGTGGTGATTCGATGAGAAGGATAGAGGACTTTCCATTCGGAACTAGCAATAAAATGGTCTAATCTTTCATGTATTACCGGGCTTAAGGGTCCAACTTTAGACCATGTGAACCATCCCGAAGATGGCTTACAGTCATAGAGGTTGTTTCGAGTTAAACAATTACGAAAGTTTTTAATTTGAGATCTAGCTCTACGAGAGCCTTCTTGTTTTTCTGAATCTGTTAAAATTTCATTGAAATCACGGCCTAGTAGCCAAGGTTTATTTTTAGTGGATGGATATAAAGAATCAATTAGCTCCCATGTTTTATATTTTTGGCTAGTTTCCGAAAAGCCGTGTATAGCAGTGAAAAACATTGTGGAATTATTCTTTAAAATTTGAATATGGATAAAACGCGACGAATAAGAAATAAGACTTATATTAATATTGTTTGTAGCAAATAAGGAGATTCCGGAACACCCTTCCGTAGGGGGAATAGAAATAATGTCTAACATACCTAATGAAAGACATAAGCGGTTACATTCCGCATTATTTAGTTTAGTTTCACATAAGAAGCTAATATCGGGGTTGGTGCGTTGGACATAGGACCAGAAATGTTGAACCGTCGGGGCTTGTCCAAGACCCTGACAGTTCCAGTAGAGGATCCTCATTTTGCTCGGCGGGGCTAGGAATCAGCCACCGCCGGAGAGTTTTTAGAGCTGCTCATCCCAGCTTTTGGAGTAGATCCTGACTATTTGGATTTTTTCGGAGGGAGCGATACTTGTATTGGGGAACGGCGTTTCATGCCTCGGTTAGTTTGGGTTGGTGCAGGTGCAGGTACGGGTGCTGGTACAGGAACAGGTGCTGGGGCTGCATCATTCGGGTAAGTTTTAAGTAACCACTGATTAAAGTCATTGAATATTGTGTCAGTGGGTTTAGAAGGCTTACTCGATTCAGAGTCAAACTTTTTAATCTGCTCGGCAGTAGGGCTGGGGACACCATAATCATCATTGGTTTCCCAATCATCATCAGAACCATCTTCCGGAATGGGATAGATGGTGTTCAGGGGTTGAGGCTCAAGAGGAGCTTTTTGTTTCGGATCAGCAGGGGGTTCATTGGCAGTATTGGGGCCATCATCCATGGTCATGTCGACATTTTGGGCTTCTTCGGTTACTTGTTCCGTAAATGAGGCGGCGTCGCCTTCATTTAGAGAGCCTTTATATTGAAAAAAGGATGTTATTAAAAACTGGTAAATATTTGTATAAAGGATGATGAATGAGTAAAGTGATTTACCCATATTGTTCTGAACGTTAGGAGGAGCTGTAGGATTGGCAGGAACTGCTGGGTTATTCGCCGGGGCTACTATGAGAAAATTAGAGGGTGAGTATTTTGATAGAAATTTTGAGAAGGGAAAATAAATGAAAACAGTTGTAATTATAATAGTTGATATAAATTTACCATTCACTGAAGGGATGTTTGGAATCAGATTCGGTTCTACATTTCAGATACGCCCACGAATTCCAGCTGGGCGACGTCTAGGAGGAAGGTAACGGAGCCATTCTCCATATTGCAATTTGTTAGGATCGAGTGAAGATCGGATAGGACAGTTCTCTAAGGTATGACTGATGATACCACAACCAGGGCAGAGAATTGGAAGTCTTTCATACTGAAGATGGCACATAATTTTGTTTTCACCGGAACCAATAAACACAAATCGGGTAACATGTCTTGTGATATTGAGAAAGATTTCAACTCGAAGGAATTCCACCATATTCCCATCAACTTGGCGGGTATCTGTTCGGAGAACATTGCCCACCATCGATCCTAAAGCATGTCCCACCAGATGGGATCGTTCTACATCAGCAAAGAGTGAATCAGGAAGGGAGAAGATTCTGATCTAGATTCTCATTGTGCTAAAGTTGTAGTCGGTTAAGGATTTGGCTGGATCATATTCGGTGACTGCAAGCCATTCATCCTTGTACAGCCAAGGTCCGCGATTGATAATTTCATAGCAGTTCTTGATTTCTTTAAACTTGATCTTGAGGAAGTTATCTTGTATCACTGAGATGGATACAACTTCATTGGGTTTCCAGATTCCTTCGAAGGCATTGATAACAACATAAATATCTAGAGGCTTGGACGATATGAAGCGACCAATGACAATGAGTTTGGGATCTTCCTTGATGAAGTCGAAGTCAGGAGTGTAGAGTAGTTCTGCTTCTTCGTTGGTGAGGTTGATAGAGTTGAGTTGTGGGATTGATGAGGATGAAGCCATCTCGAAGGTTGATAAGATTGGGACATGAGAGTAGGGTGTGTTTTGTGGGATGGGATTAAAGAGGTGGGCATATATAACGAGAAGTAAAAAGGAATGTGATAAAAGGTAAGTAAATTGAATAGATTTTTTTAAAGTAAATGAATAATGGAGGGAAGAGAATCTTTTAATATTAAAGATGAAACTTTTAAAGTATTTTCCTTTAATTGATCTGTTTGATTTATTAAAGGGAATAAAATTATTATAGTTATTTAAAGATTGTATAGTTTGGGCGTAAATGTAGGAATTTTTCCTTATATAGTAATATAGAAGAATTATAATATTGTAAAGTAAAGATAAGGAGTTATTAAGGATTGGAAAGCTAGAAGTTAGGGATTTATGTATGATAGCTGGAGCTTTTTTGATAATAAGATTAATTGAGAAGAAATATAGGTGATAGTTATAGAAAATATATTTATGAAAGATTATTAACAGAAAATAGTATGTAAATATGGAAAAGATTGAAAAATTTAATATCATAGATGTAACGGGAAAAAAGGCAGAGATTATGGAATACACTTTTTGAATAGAATTAAATTGTGTTAAATAGACTTTATGTAAATAGACAAATTTAAGGTAGTAATAATTCAAATACCAGGAAAAAAGCGGATTAATATCATAATTAATAGTAATAAGTAAAACCGTTTTTTGAGGAGATATTTGAAAAGTGGGGTTAATTATAGAAATTAGAGAAATTTGGTTGAGTAAAAGAATTTTGAATTTTAGTTTTGATGAAAACTCGGAGATGAAGAATTTTAAATTTGGGATTGTAATTGTCTCATAAGATTGACAGATGGAAGAAGAGGAGATGTCCCTAGAAAGTAGGGTAGATATAGATTCCCTTAATAGGGCTGGATAAAGATCACCTTGAGAGGTGTGGTATAGATAGCAAAATAAAATATCAAAAGTACATAAGATGGAGCGCATTAAATAACATACATGGATATTGTAAGCATAGAGGAAAATAAATAAAGCATGGTAGTAGCCTATAAGCATGCAACTAATAACAGAGAGCAGATCTAGAGGCATACATCTATAATCAGATAATAACCCTAAAGACATACATCTAATAATAGAAAATAACCAGATAAAAACCAAAGAGAGAGAGAGCAGGAGGAAAGCAGGATAATAAAATTACAAACCGGGGGAAAGAGAGGGGCGGGGCAAAGAAGATAAATACAGACCAAATGAGCAAAAAAATGATAGGGGGAAATAAACTGAACAAAAATTAATAACATGGTTACATAAACATTGGATGGGCCACCAGGGATTGATGTGTTCTCTGCAAAGTTGCATGGTATAAGTAGTTTTAGTGTACAGGTAGCACAATAGAACTAGAAAATTCGTAAAAGTAGCAATGACTATATGAGTATATAAAGGAAAAGAGGTATTTAGAATGATTTGATGCAATAATAAAATATTGATGGCAATAAGGTATATATAGATCATGCTGATAAATTTAGTATTTGGGATCAGCAAGAGAAATTGAAGCTTGAAGGCAATAAGAAATTCAGTATATGTATGCATAAATGCATGCTGAAGAGTATGTAGAAACAATATAATAAATCCCATATAGCAGATCTTAGGATGCAAAGTTTCAGGATACATCAAAGTTAGTGTGGAAAATAGATACATAAGAGTGGGAGGATTAATTGGACAAAATTTAATGATTATACTCCCAAGGAAATAAACCAGAGTGTATAAGAAATGTAAGAAGAATTGCAGAAAAGTATATGTATAATGGTCATTAAAGATGAGGGAATTATTATAATTATATGAACGTGTGACATTATTGTAACCTGAAGATTTCCGTATCCAACTTTGATAAACATATAAAGAGAAAGCCAGAGAGGTGAATAGAGAATATGATATATTGTAAGAATAGATGAAATCAGAAATTCCCAGAATTTGGGCTTGTATTTGATTCCCTAAAAGGGCTGGATATAGAGATGATTTAACTAAAGAATAGTTATTTATCGAGATGATTACCATAGAATATATCCTTGTCAAGGGTAAGAAAAAGTTTGGAAGCAACATAAATTTTGCACATAAAATGTAAAAAAGCAAATAAAAGTTTAAGTTCCAGCATATTAGAAGCAGTGAAAAGAACCTAAACATGTGTATACAACATGAGCTTGGATTGCAAAACATTAATTGAAAAAAAACGTTATTAAAGAAAGCATAGAAGCATACCCTATCAAAGAGTAGAGAGGAAGCGTACAGAGAAATAATCCTTTTGAGATGGCAGTTTAGACAAAGCTGATACAAGGAAGGCAGAAAAAGAATTAACATTGTGTAATGAAAAATAAAAGAAATAAAAAAGAAGGGGGGAGAAAACCCTAGTCGTTGGGACTCCACTGAAAACCACCACCGGATCCGATGAAGAAGCGACGTCGGACAAGGCAGAAATAGAACTTCTGAGGAACCTAGGAAAGATTGACAAAAGAAAATAATAAATCTGGAAAAAAAACAATAAGATCTGAAAAAACAATAAGAGAAAAAAGGGAGAAGGTTGAGATTAAAGGGTGAAAAAACCCTAAATCTCTTCGCGAAAAGGGGAGACCCTTATAGAGGCTGTGGTAACCGACCGCCATACGCGACCATATGGGTATTGTCGCGTGTTCCAGAATCGGTGGAGAAGAGATAGATCTAACGGCGGAAGGGGGAAGAACCACCACAGATTCAGATCTGAAATGTAGGACAACCGCCACCAACAAACGATGGGAGGAACTAATCCACATCAGAATTAATCTGAAATATAAAACAAAGAAAAAGATAATATTAAACATAAATGAGTTAACATGCAAAAGAAATGAAAAATAAGGAAAAAAATTTGGGTGAGAGAAAGATTGGAGGAAGGACTGAAAATGGTCCAAAATCTGAAAACTGGATAACCCTTGGATTGCCCAGATCTCAACAAAACCACCCAGGGATGAATGGATCTGCAAAGAGAATATAGAAAAATTAAGAAAAACAAAAATAAAGAGGGAAAAGCTATGGATCCGAGATTAAAGAAGAAAGAACTTATCTGGAGCGCCCGATCCTCCAGATCCGAGATATGCCAGAGGTTTGATAGCCGCCGGGAAGATAAAAGGCACGAAACCAAAAAAGAAGCAAAGAAAATACCAGAAACAAAAGGTGAAAAGATGATAAAAAATAGATAAAGAGATAGCAAAAAACTCGATTTAGCTAGAGAAAACGATATATAATGAGGAGCAATTTGCTGCTTGAGAAAGTAAAAACGGTGAAGAAATGAAATAAAATAACAGAGAAAAAAATGACAAGAAAATAGAGAAATACAAACCGTTTTTGTGAAAAGGTGGGGGGCGGGATGACTCTCTGTCTTCTCGTCCCGATTTCCAAGGGATAATGCATTGAAACTTTCACAAGTGGCTTGCAAACGCGGCAGAGAGGAGGGAGTGCCGTGTGGGGAAGGGGATTGGTGGAGAAGAATATTCCACTGGGAAAAAAGGGAGAAAAGAAAGAACAAGCCAAAAACCAAGATATACCCCTGAAAGAATTGAGAGAGAATTGAGAGCCATACCCACCTGTTGGAATTTTAACTGAGTACCCGTTGGAATTTTAACTGACTAAAAAGTACAGAAATTGAGGTTTTTCAATGTAATTGTGTTGAAAAGCTCCTAATCTATTACATGAACTCCTAAAATTTGATTAAAACTTTTTTTGCGGTCCTTTTTTAGAGGTTTCAGACGAGCGGGTTGAAATGGGCCTTTCAATTGACCCGTTGGAATTTTAACTGATTAAAAAGTACAGAAATTGAGGTTTTGCAATATACTTGTGTTCAAAAGCTCCTAATAAATTATTTGAACTCCTAATATTTGAATAAAACATTTTTGCGGTCCTTTTTGTAGAGGTTTCGGACGAGCAGGTATAAATGGGCCTTTCAATGGACCCGTTGGAATTTTAACTAAGTAAAAAATACAGAAATTGAGGTTTTGCAATATAATTGTGTTGAAAAGCTCCTAATCAATTATTTGAACTCCTAATATTTGAATAAAACATTTTTGCGGTCCTTTTTGTTGAGGTTCCGGACGAGGAGGTCTAAATGGGCCTTTCAATGGACCCGTTGGAATTTCAACTGAGTAAAAAGTACAGAAATTGAGGTTTTGCAATATAATTGTGTTGAAAAGCTCCTAATCAATTATTTGAACTCCAAATATTTGAATAAGACATTTTTTCGGTCCTTTTTGTAGAGGTTTCGGACGAGCAGGTCTAAATGGGCCTTTCAATGGACCCGTTGGAATTTTAACTCAGTAAAAAGTACAGAAATTGAGGTTTTCCAATATAATTGTGTTGAAAAGCTCCTAATCATTTATTTGAACTCCTAATATTTGAATAAAACATTTTTGCGGTCCTTTTTGTAGAGGTTTCGAACGAGCAGGTCTAAATGGGCCTTTCAATGGACCCGTTGGAATTTTAACTAAGTAAAAAGTACAGAAATTGAGGTTTTTCAATATAATTGTGTTGAAAAGCTCCTAATCTATTACATGAACTCCTAAAATTTAATTAAAACTTTTTTTGCGGTCCTTTTTTAGAGGTTTCAGACGAGCGGGTCGAAATGGGCCATTCAATTGACCCGTTGGAATTTTAACTGATTAAAAAGTACAGAAATTGAGGTTTTGCAATATACTTGTGTTCAAAAGCTCCTAATAAATTATTTGAACTCCTAATATTTGAATAAATTATTTTTGCCGTCCTTTTTGTAGAGGTTTCGGACGAGCAGGTCTAAATGGGCCGTTCAATGGACCCGTTGGAATATTAACTCAGTAAAAAGTACAGAAATTGAGGTTTTGCAATATAATTGTGTTGAAAAGCTCCTAATTACATGAACTCCTAAAATTTGATTAAAACTTGTTTTGCAGTTCTTTTTGTAGAGGTTTCGGACGAGCGTGTCGAAATGGGCCTTTCAATGGACCCGTTGGAATTTTAACTGAGTAAAAAATACAGAAATTGTGGTTTTGCAATATAATTGTGTTGAAAAGCTCCTAATCAATTATTTGAACTCCTAATATTTGAATAAAACATTTTTGCGGTCCTTTTTGTAGAGGTTTCGGATGAGGAGGTCTAAATGGGCCTTTCAATGAACCCGTTGGTATTTCAACTGAGTAAAAAGTACAGAAATTGAGGTTTTGCAATATAATTGTGTTGAAAAGCTCCTAATAAATTATTTGAACTCCTAATATTTGAATAAAACATTTTTGCGGTCCTTTTGTAGAGTTTTCGGACGAGCAGGTCTAAATGGGCCTTTCAATGGACCCGTTGGTATTTTAACTGGGTAAAAAGTACAGAAATTGAGGTTTTCCAATATAATTGTGTTGAAAAGCTCCTAATCATTTATTTGAACTCCTAATATTTGAATAAAACATTTTTGCGGTCCTTTTTGTAGAGGTTTCGGACGAGCAGGTCGAAATGGGCCTTTCAATGGACCCGTTGGAATTTTAACTGATTAAAAAGTACAGAAATTGAGGTTTTGCAATATAATTGTGTTCAAAAGCTCCTAATAAATGATTTGAACTCCTAATATTTGAATAAAACATTTTTGCGGTCCTTTTTCTAGAGGTTTGGGACAAGCAGGTCTAAATGGGCCTTTCAATGGACCCGTTGGAATTTTAACTGAGTAAAAAGTACATAAATTGAGGATTTGCAATATAATTGTGTTGAAAAGCTCCTAATCAATTACATGAACTCCTAAAATTTGATTAAAACTTGTTTTGCAGTCGTTTTTTAGAGGTTTCGGACGAGCGAGTCGAAATAGGCCTTTCAATGGACCCGTTGGAATTTTAACTGATTAAAAAGTATAGAAATTGAGGTTTTGCAATATAATTGTGTTCAAAAGCTCCTAATATATTATTTGAACTCCTAATATTTGAATAAAACATTTTTGCGGTCCTTTTTGTAGAGGTTTCGGACGAGCAGGTCTAAATAGGCCTTTGAATGGACCCGTTGGAATTTTAACTGAGTAAAAAGTACAGAAATTGAGGTTTTGCAATATAATTGTGTTCAAAAGCTCCTAATAAATTATTTGAACTCCTAATATTTGAATAAAACATTTTTGCGGTCCTTTTTCTAGAGGTTTCGGACGAGCAGGTCTAAATGGGCCTTTCAATGGACCCGTTGGAATTTTAACTGAGTAAAAAGTACATAAATTGAGGTTTTGCAATATAATTGTGTTGAAAAGCTCCTAATCAATTACATGAATTGTTGAAATTTGATTAAAACTTGTTTTGCAGTCCTTTTTGTAGAGGTTTCGGAAGAGCGGGTCGAAATTGGCCTTTCAATGGACCCGTTGGAATTTTAACTGAGTAAAAAGTACAGAAATTACCGTTTTGCAATATAATAATGTTGAAAAGCTCCTAATCAATTATTTGAACTCATAATATTTGATTAAAACTTGTTTTGGGATCCTTTTTGTAGAGGTTTCGGACGAGCAGGTCGAAATGGGCCTTTCAATGGACCCTTTGGAATTTGAACTAAGTAAAAAGTACAGAAATTGAGGTTTTGCAATATAATTGTGTTGAAAAGCTCCTAATCATTTATTTGAACTCCTAATATTTGATTAAAACTTGTTTTGCAATCCTTTTTGTAGAGGTTTCGGACGAGCGGGTCGAAATAGGCCTTTCAATGGACCCGTTGGAATTTTAACTGTGTAAAAAGTACAAAAATTGAGGCTTTGCAAGATAATTGTGTTGAAAAGCTCCTAATCAATTATTTGAACTCATAATATTTGAATAAAACATTTTTGCGGTCCTTTTGGTAGAGGTTTCGGACGAGGAGGTCTAAATCGGCCTTTCAATGGACCTGTTGGAATTTTAACTGAGTAAAAAGTACAGAAATTGAGGTTTTGTAATTTAATTGATTTGAACAGCTCCTAATCAATTATTTGAACTCCTAATATTTGAATAAAACATTTTTGCGGTCCTTTTTGTTGAGGTTTCAGACGAGCAGGTCTAAATGGGCCTTTCAATGGACCCGTTGGAATTTTAACTGAGTAAAAAGTACAGAAATTGAGGTTTTGCAATATAATTGTGTTGAAAAGCTCCTAATCAATTATTTGAACTCCTAATATTTGATTAAAACTTGTTTAGCAGCCCTTTTTGTAGAGGTTTCGGACGAGCGGGTCGAAATGGGCCTTTCAATGGACCCGTTGAAAATTAACTGAGTAAAAAGTACAAAAATTGAGGTTTTGCAATATAATTGTGTTGAAAAGCTCCTAATCAATTATTTGAACTCCTAATATTTGAATAAAACATTTTTGCGGTCCTTTTTGTAGAGGTTTCGAACGAGGAGGTCTAAATGGGCGTTTCAATGGACCTGTTGGAATTTTAACTGAGTAAAAAGTACAAAAATTGAGGTTTTGTAATATAATTGATTTGAATAGCTCCTAATCAATTATTTGAACTCCTAATATTTGAATAAAACATTTTTGCGGTCCTTTTTGTAGAGGTTTCGGATGAGCAAGTCTAAATCGGCCTTTCAATGGACCCGTTGGAATTTTAACTGAGTAAAAAGTACAGAAATTGAGGTTTTGCAATATAATTGATTGGAAAAGCACCTAATCAATTATTTGAACTCCTAATATTTGAATAAAACATTTTTGCGGTCCTTTTTGTAGAGGTTTGGGACGAGCAGGTCTAAATGGGCCTTTCAATAGACCCGTTGGAATTTTAACTGAGTAAAAAGTATAGAAATTGAGGTTGTGCAATATAATTATGTTGAAAAGCTCCTAATCAATTATTTGAACTCCTAATATTTGAATAAAACCTTTTTGCAGTCCTTTTTGTAGAGGTTTCGGACGAGCAGGTCTAAATGGGCCTTTCAATGGACCCGTTGGAATTTTAACTGAGTAAAAAGTACAGAAATTGAGGTTTTGCAGTATAATTGTGTTGGAAACCTCCTAATCAATTATTTGAACTCCTAATATTTGAATAAAACATTTTTGCGGTCCTTTTTGTAGTGGTTTGGGACGAGGAGGTCTAAATCGGCCTTTCAATGGACCTGTTGGAATTTTAACTGACTAAGAAGTACAAAAATTGAGGTTTTGTAATATAATTGATTTGAACAGCTCCTAATCAATTATTTGAACTCCTAATATTTGAGTAAAACATTTTTGCGGTCCTTTTTGTAGAGGTTTCGGACGAGAAAGTCTAAATCGGCCTTTCAATGGACCCGTTGGAATTTTAACTAAGTAAAAAGTACAGAAATTGAGGTTTTGCAATATAATTGATTTGAAAAGCATCTAATCAATTATTTTAACTCCTAATATTTGAATAAAACATTTTTGCTGTAACACCCTAAAAACCACCCTAGTACGAATTATAGAAAACGACAACGATAACGTAAATATTTTACGATTTAATTAAGGTAGAATTGAAATCATATGAACTAAGCCCTATTAAGTTACAAATGAATAAGAATTAAGGATATGTTTGTATGAAAATTTATAAGATTTGAACTTAAAAAAAAATAAGTGATATATAAATATGTGATTGCATACGCCTCCCGGCAACTGAAGCAACACGAATTGAATTATCCTACTCACGATCTCGAGCTTGCAGCCATTGTGTTCGCGCTCAAAATTTGGCGACACTACTTGTACGGTGAAAGATGCAAGTTGTTCACTGATCACAAAAGCCTAAAGTATTTACTCACTCAAAAAGATCTGAACCTTAGACAAAGAAGATGGTTAGAGTTGCTCAAAGACTACGACCTGACCATCGATTATCATCCCGGAAAAGCCAATGTTGTTGCCGACGCTCTGAGTCGAAAACCGAACCTCTGTAAGTTACTCGAAATCCTCGAAAATTCGAAAACATTCAATCTTCAAATTTAAAGTGATCATTCAAATACCTTCTTGATAGTCAAGGAAGAATTTGAACACTTTCTTGTTTAGCAAGAAATCCTTCAAATGAAATTTTGTAACCTAAGTAACGTCTTCAATTTGTTTATTCGTAGCTACCTTGGCTATCAACGCTCATTTCCGGCTATGCAAAACTCAGAATTATCTGAATGAACTTCATGTTCAATCTACTCTGATCACCAGGATCAAAGAACTTCAACAAATTGATCCGGAACTTCAGAAAATCAATTCTAAGCTTGAGTCGAATCCTGACTTCTCTATTAAGTCGAACGGTCTTCTATACTTCAAAGACCGTATATGTGTCCCTAATAACAAAGAATTACAAGATGAAATCCTACAAGAAGCGCACCAAAGTTCTTTTTCGATCCACCCTGGATCAGTTAAGATGTACAAGGATCTCAAGCCCTTGTATTGGTGGCCAGGAATGAAAACGGCTATCAACGACTCTGTAGCGAAATGTTTGAATTGCCAACGAGTTAAAGCCGAGCACCAAGTCCCTACTGGTTTGCTCCAACCTCTCAAATTTCCGCAATGGAAATGGGAACAGATCACAATGGATTTCGTAACTGGTCTTCCTTGTTCGCCAAGAAAGTGTGACGCTATCTGGGTGATTGTTGATCGTTTCACCAAGTCAGCACATTTCATTCCGGTGAGAATGAATCTCAGTCTTGAAGCCTTGGCTGAATTATACATCCGAGAAGTAATTCGTTTACATGGAGTTCCAATCTCAATAGTCTCCGATCGAGATCCCTGATTCACCGCTCGATTTTGGAAGACTCTACATAAAGCTCTCGGAACCAAACTGAATCTTAGCACAGCTTTTCATCCGCAAAGCGATGGTCAATCTGAGAGAGTAATTCAAATTCTCGAAGACATGCTCAGGGCTTGTATCATTGACTTCGGAAAGAACTGGGAGAAATCGCTACCTTTAGTAGAATTCGCCTACAACAATAGTTTCCAATCTTCAATTCAAATGGCTCCTTTCAAAGCGTTGTATGGCAGAAGATGTCGAACACCTTTATGTTGGTCTGAACTTGGTGATAATAAAGTTTTGGGACCACAATTGCTTCGGGAAACCGAAGAACAAGTTCAAATCATTCATTCTCGATTGAAGCAACCTTTGATCGCCAAAAGTCTTACGCTGATCTGAAACGTAGAGACATTCAACATCAAGTCGGAGATAAAGTGTTTCTTAAAGTCTCCCCGTGGAAGAAAGTATTCCGATTTGGCAAAAGAGGCAAGCTAAGTCCTCGGTTTATCGGACCATTTGAAGTAGTCGAAAGAATTAGTCCCGTAGCTTATCGACTCGCTCTTCCTCCCGAGTTTGATAAGATACACAATGTCTTCCATGTCTCAATGCTTAGAAGATATCGATCTGAAAAAGTCTCACGTTCTTGAGCCTGAAGAAGTTGAGCTCAATCCCGATCTTTCATACGAAGAAGAACCCATCCGAATCCTTGATCGAGAAGTCAAAAGACTTCGAAATAAAAGTGTTCCTCTTGTCAAAGTTCTTTGGAGGAATCACAACGTCGAAGAAGCGACGTGGGAACCTGAGGACACGATGAAGAAGCAGTATCCTCATCTGTTCGATTCAGGTAAAATTCGAGGACGAATTTTCTTTAAGGGGGGAGGAGTTGTAACACCCTAAAAACCACCCTAGTACGAATTATAGAAAACGACAACGATAACGTAAATATTTTACGATTTAATTAAGGTTGAATTGAAATCATATGAACTAAGCCCTATTAAGTTACAAATGAATAAGAATTAAGGATATGTTTGTATGAAAATTTATAAGATTTGAACTTAAAAAAAAATAAGTGATATATAAATATGTTACATAGATTAATCTAAAGTTAATATTAGATTAAAGTAAAACAATATTATATATATATATATATATATATATATATTATATGTGAGATAATGGCTGATGAATAAATTTAATATATGAATAAAATATATGAAATTAGACTTAGTGGAGATGCTTGGAAATCAAACATTCCAAGTGTCCTTGTGAGGACCACATTCAGCCACCTTAGTTAGAACACCCACATGTGTTTTCATCATCATTTTTCTTCCTTTTTTCATCTTCACCGTGAGAAATAAGAGAGAGAGAGAGAGAGCTGAGTTTGAAGGATCAAAGTTGCTGGAAATTAAACCATTCATACATGCATGTTCATTAGATTTAAAGTAAGTACACATTTATGCTATTCGGTTTTGTATTTTGAATTAGGATGATGTTTTGTTAGGTTTTGATTATGAATGGTTGCTGGAAAATGTTTAAAATTGTGTTATAGTGATGTTAGATTGCTGGGTTCTTGAATTTATTGATGAATTTCTGGAATAATTGCATGAACATGAACTTAGGTATGAATCTGCCTAGATTCGTACTTGTATGATACCCTGTAGAAATCTGGAAAATTGAGCATGTTAGAGTCATTTCTGGAAAACGTATTCTTATACAAAGTTGTAGAGGAAAAATTTTTACATGGAATAGAGGTATGATTTGCTCAAAAATGTTAAGTATAGGTCTCTAAATTGTTGTTAGAAGTTGACTGGACTGAAACTGAATGAATTTGGAATCTGCTGGACTAAATTGTGAAATTCGAAATGTTTAGGAGTCAAAATGGTGTTAATAAATTCTGAAAATTTATTCTTGAAACAGGGGAATCATGGAATGAATAAAAATTAAATTACCAAGCTTGAATTAAGTCCCAATTGATAGGTTAAATGCATTTAGATCACATAGAGGATTAAAATGGATTAAAAGGGGACTGTTTTGTGAAATTGTTAAAAATGAGGACTTCAATGCTCTGTTTTTAAAGATGTTAGAACTTCATTATTATGCTAATATGTGAAGGTAAATGTGGTTAAAAGCTCAAGTTTAATGGTGTGGTGAAACATAGGTTATAAATGCACTAAAGTTACAAATTAAGAATAGGCAGATTAGGTTTCTGAAAATGCCCTATGTTCAAGTAATAAACTGTATTGATAGAGAAATGATAAAATTATGTGCCATACATGGTTGTAAAGGTGTGTTTATAAGCTTTCTATAATGGTAAAGAACTCCTTATTTGGAGTTGTGAGTAAAAAGATATGACCAGTTTAGTAGAGGTTACTCAAACTGCTAGTTTAGGGGGCAGATTCACTTGTCTAGGTGATTATGCTTAAGTAAATGAATTTATATGTTTGAATTAATTACTAATGGATATTGTATATGATATTTTATGTTTTAAGATCACATTGGTGAATAATTTCAAGAAGATTCAAGGAGTGATCAAGCAAAGAGAAGGGGGAAAGGAATCATCATCAAGGATAACAACTAAGCTTGGAAGTATTTGTGAGTGTAGCTAGTTTAGGGTTGAGATTAGTGTCTCAACCAATGTGTTTATGTTTCTTGGATGATTTAAAATGAATCATGTAATGAACTTAATAATGGATTGGTAAATTTAAATGCTAAGGAAGAAGGACTAAAGGAATGAACTATGAACTAGGTATATGATGCTATCTAGATATGCTAGTTGATGTCTATATGGGTTGCTTTGTGACATGAGTTGTTTGAGCCACTTGAATTGAATTAATTGATGATTTAGCTACTGTTTGAAGATGTTTATATGATTGAAATGATGCTTAATGCTTGCTGGAAATTTGATTGATCATGGCTTGAATGTGCACAATGTAAACATGATTGAATGTGTACATGACTTTGTGATATGTGTTTGATAAACAAGTAAAATGCTATTGTTAATAAAGAAAGATAAGTAAAGTCCTTGGTTTGATTAGTGTCTATAAGTAGAAGGGCATGCCTTAGAGTCATTGAGCTCCTCTGATTATTGTTAAAGGATGGTGGTTAGTCACCAATATTCCTTAAGGTGCTAAGTCACCTTGATGCTATGGCATCCTCTGATTACATGTTACAAGTTGGTTACAAAGAATTGATACCTTTGGGTATCCAAAGTCATATGTCACACGTAGACTCGATTACCTTGTTCATTAATCATCCAAGGCAACATATTTAAAAGTTACATGACTTGAAAGATAAGTACCCAAATGATAAGTACCAATGAAATGAAGTTGATATGCCTACTTGCCTTGTATATGCTAATGCTTTTAAATGATGCTTGCTGTTGTATATGATAATGTTTTGATTGATACATGCTGTATAAGTGAATGTGAAAGTATGTTATTTGTGTTGCATCATTGGTTATTGAAATGGTTACAAGATTAGCTAAGTCTACTTTTGTATGTTGGACTAGCTAGGTAAACCTTGTTTTATGCCTAGTTAGGTAACCTTGAAGATTAAATAATGTTTAAAAGATGGATATTAGTAAAGTTAGGGCTGCCTCACTAAGTACATACCTTGTACTTATCACTCTTCTGTTCCCTTCTTCCAAAAATTTCAGGTGCTAGTCCCGAAAGCTAGTCGATTGTCTTAGAGAGCGGACCCTGAAGTCCAAGCACAAGTGTGACTCTTTTGGTTATTATAGTTGGTGGCATAGATGTATATAAGTGTCACATGCATATGATACATGTATTTTGGATGCTTGTCATGTAATTGCTATGTTTAAGACTTGGTTTGGTTTTGTATATATATGTAAGCATAAGCTTGTTTTGTAATAACTTTATGTTGGCAAGTATATAAGTAATGTTTGTTAACTTTAAGTTTGATATGATGATTGCTATGGGATTTAAAGTGTGCTTGTATGATTATGTGATCTTGGAAAATTGATTGTGTTAATGAGACATGAACTATAGGATTGTAATATGCATCTAGATGTATGATATAAAATGAAGATTAAAATGTATGGTTATGCTTAGTTCGAATGAGCCTTGTTTATATGTATGATTCGAATATGGTAGATTAAGAAATTGGTTTGGTAACATGATTATGTAATGGTTGTTGAATGTGTAAGCATGATTAGATGATTATCTTGTTGTGTTAGTACATGTATGTAATTGTTATGATTGTAACATGATTGCTTGTATGTAATAGTTAAGGTTTTTTGTTAGCCCACACATATGTATGTTTACATTTTTGGTTGAATGTTAGAGTAAGCTTCCGCATGTATATGTAATATAAATCTAAAGTGAGTTTCATAAAGAAACTTGTAAGCCAAGTATGTTATGATAATCGGAATTGCTTATGTATTTCATGAATATGTATAATATGAATTCGAATAATAATACGCTGCAAATGTAACGCTCCTCGCTCGTATTCCCGGGCGAGGGGTGTTACATTTGCGATCCTTTTTTTAGAGGTTTGGGACGAGCAGGTCTAAATGGGCCTTTCAATAGACCCGTTGGAATTTTAACTGAGTAAAAAGTACAAAAATTGAGGTTGTGCAATATAATTATGTTGAAAAGCTCCTAATCAATTATTTGAACTCCTAATATTTGAATAAAACATTTTTGTAGTCCTTTTTGTAGAGGTTTCGGACGAGCAGGTCTAAATGGGCCTTTCAATGGACCCGTTGGAATTTTAACTGAGTAAAAAGTACATAAATTAAGTTTTTGCAATATAATTGTGTTGAAAAGCTCCTAATCAATTACATGAACTCCTAAAATTTGATTAAAACTTGTTTTGCAGTCCTTTTTGTAGAGGTTTCAGACGAGCGGGTCGAAATTGGCCTTTCAATGGACCCGTTGGGATTTTAACTGAGTAAAAAGTACAGAAATTGCGGTTTTGCAATATAATAATGTTGAAAAGCTCCTAATAAATTATTTGAACTCATAATATTTGATTAAATCTTGTTTTGCTATCCATTTTGTAGAGGTTTCGGACGAGCAGGTCGAAATGGGCCTTTCAATGGACCCTTTGGAATTTTAAATAAGTAAAAAGTACAGAAATTGAGGTTTTGCAATATAATTGTGTTCAAAAGCTCCTAATCAATTACATGAATTCCTAAAATTTGGTTAAAACTTGTTTTGCAGTCCTTTTTGTAGAGGTTTCGGACGAGCGGGTCGAAATGGGCATTTCAATGGACCCGTTGGAATTTTAACTTAGTAAAAAATACAGAAATTGAGGTTTTGCAATATAATTGTGTTGAAAAGCTCCTAATCAATTATTTGAACTCCTAATATTTGAATAAAACATTTTTGCGGTCCTTTTTGTAGAGGTTTCGGACGAGCAGGTCTAAATGGGCCTTTCAATGGACCCGTTGGAATTTTAACTGAGTAAAAATTACAGAAATTGAGGTTTTGCAATATAATTGTGTTGAAAAGCTCCTAATCAATTATTTGAACTCCTAATATTTGATTAAAACTTGTTTTGCAGTCCTTTTTGTAGAGGTTTCAGACGAGCGGGTCGAAATGGGCCTTTCAATGGACCCGTTGGAATTTAACTAAGTAAAAAGTACAAAAATTGAGGTTTTGCAATATAATTGTGTTGAAAAGCTCCTAATCAATTATTTGAACTCCTAATATTTGAATAAAACATTTTTGCGGTCCTTTTTGTAGAGGTTTCGGACGAGGAGGTCTAAATGGGCCTTTCAATGGACCTGTTGGAATTTTAACTGAGTAAAAAGTACAAAAATTGAGGTTTTGTAATATAACTGATTTGAATAGCTCCTAATCGATTATTTGAACTCCTAATATTTGAATAAAACATTTTTGCGGTCCTTTTTGTAGAGGTTTCGGACGAGCAAGTCTAAATCGGCCTTTCAATGGACCCGTTGGAATTTTAACTGAGTAAAAAGTACAGAAATTGAGGTTTTGCAGTATAATTGATTTGAAAAGCACCTAATCAATTATTTGAACTCCTAATATTTGAATAAAACATTTTTGCGGTCCTTTTTGTAGAGGTTTGGGACGAGCAAGTCTAAATCGGCCTTTCAATGGACCCGTTGGAATTTTAACTGAGTAAAAAGTACAGAAATTGAGGTTTTGCAATATAATTGATTTGAAAAGCATCTAATCAATTATTTGAACTCCTAATATTTGAATAAAATATTTTTGCGGTCCTTTTTGTAGAGGTTTGGGACGAGCAGGTCTAAATGGGCCTTTCAATAGACCCGTTGGAATTTTAACTGAGTAAAAAGTACAGAAATTGAGGTTTTGCAGTATAATTGATTTGAAAAGCACCTAATCAATTATTTGAACTCCTAATATTTGAATAAAACATTTTTGCGGTCCTTTTTGTAGAGGTTTCGGACGAGCAGGTCTAAATGGGCCTTTCAATAGACCCGTTGGAATTTTAACTGAGTAAAAAGTACAGAAATTGAGGTTTTGCAGTATAATTGATTTGAAAAGCACCTAATCAATTATTTGAACTCCTAATATTTGAATAAAACATTTTTGCGGTCCTTTTTGTAGAGGTTTCGGACGAGCAAGTCTAAATCGGCCTTTCAATGGACCCGTTGGAATTTTTACTGAGTAAAAAGTACAGAAATTGAGGTTTTGCAATATAATTGATTTGAAAAGCATCTAATCAATTATTTGAACTCCTAATATTTGAATAAAATATTTTTGCGGTCCTTTTTGTAGAGGTTTGGGACGAGCAGGTCTAAATGGTCCTTTCAATAGACCCGTTGGAATTTTAACTGAGTAAAAAGTACAGAAATTGAGGTTGTGCAATATAATTATGTTGAAAAGCTCCTAATCAATTATTTGAACTCCTAATATTTGAATAAAACATTTTTGCGGTCCTTTTTGTAGAGGTTTCAAACGAGCAGGTCTAAATGGGCCTTTCAATGGACCCGTTGGAATTTTAACTGAGTAAAAAGTACAGAAATTGAGGTTTTGCAATATAATTGTGTTGAAAAGCTCCTAATCAATTACATGAACTCCTAAAATTTGATTAAAACTTGTTTTGCAGTCCTTTTTGTAGAGGTTTCGGACGAGCGGGTCGAAATGGGCCTTTCAATGGACCCGTTGGAATTTTAAGTGAGTAAAAAGTACAGAAATTGCGGTTTTGCAATATAACTGTGTTGAAAAGCTCCTAATCAATTATTTGAACTCATAATATTTTATTAAAACATGTTTTGCGATCCTTTTTGTAGAGGTTTCGGACGAGCTGGTCGAAATGAGCCTTTCAATGGACCCGTTGGAATTTTAACTGAGTAAAAAGTAGAGAAATTGCGGTTTTGCAATATAATAATGTTGAAAAGCTCCTAATCAATTATTTGAACTCATAATATTTGATTAAAACTTGTTTTGCGATCCTTTTTGTAGAGGTTTCGGACGAGCAGGTCGAAATGGGCCTTTCAATGGACCTGTTGGAATTTTAACTAAGTAAAAAGTTTAGAAATTGAGGTTTGCAATATATTTATGTTCAAAAGCTCCTAATCAATTACATGAATTCCTAAAATTTGGTTAAAACTTGTTTTACAGTCCTTTTTGTAGAGGTTTCGGACGAGCGGGTCGAAATGGGCCTTTCAATGGACCCGTTGGAATTTTAACTGAGTAAAAAATACAGAAATTGAGGTTTTACAATATAATTGTGTTGAAAAGCTCCTAATCAATTATTTGAACTCCTAATATTTGAATAAAACATTTTTGCGGTCCTTTTTGTAGAGGTTTCGGACGAGCAGGTCTAAATGGGCCTTTCAATGGACCCGTTGGAATTTTAACTGAGTAAAAAGTACAGAAATTGAGGTTTTGCGATATAATTGATTTGAAAAGCACCTAATCAATTATTTGAACTCCTAATATTTAAATAAAACATTTTTGCGGTCCTTTTTGTAGAGGTTTGGGACGAGCAGGTCTAAATGGGCCTTTCAATAGACCCGTTGAAATTTTAACTGGGTAAAAAGTACAGAAATTGAGGTTGTGCAATATAATTATGATGAAAAGCTCCTAATCAATTATTTGAACTCCTAATATTTGAATAAAACCTTTTTGCGGTCCTTTTTGTAGAGGTTTCGGACGAGCATGTCTAAATAGGCCTTTCAATGGACCCGTTGGAATTTAACTGAGTAAAAAGTACAAAAATTGAGGTTTTGCAATATAATTGTGTTGAAAAGCTCCTAATCAATTATTTGAACTCCTAATATTTGAATAAAACATTTTTGCGGTCCTTTTTGTAGAGGTTTCGGACGAGGAGGTCTAAATGGGCCTTTCAATGGACCCGTTGGAATTTTAACTGAGTAAAAAGTACAAAAATTGAGGTTTTGTAATATAATTGATTTGAATAGCTCCTAATCGATTATTTGAACTCCTAATATTTGAATAAAACATTTTTGCGGTCCTTTTGTAGAGGTTTCGGACGAGCAAGTCTAAATCGGCCTTTCAATGGACCCGTTGGAATTTTAACTGAGTAAAAAGTACAGAAATTGAGGTTTTGCAGTATAATTGACTTGAAAAGCACCTAATCAATTATTTGAACTCCTAATATTTGAATAAAACATTTTTGCGGTCCTTTTTGTAGAGGTTTTGCAATATAATTGATTTGAAAAGCATCTAATCAATTATTTGAACTCCTAATATTTGAATAAAATATTTTTGCGGTCCTTTTTGTAGAGGTTTGGGACGAGCAGGTCTAAATGGGCCTTTCAATAGACCCGTTGGAATTTTAACTGAGTAAAAAGTACAGAAATTGAGGTTTTGCAGTATAATTGATTTGAAAAGCACCTAATCAATTATTTGAACTCCTAATATTTGAATAAAACATTTTTGCGGTCCTTTTTGTAGAGGTTTCGGACGAGCAGGTCTAAATGGGCCTTTCAATAGACCCGTTGGAATTTTAACTGAGTAAAAAGTACAGAAATTGAGGTTTTGCAGTATAATTGATTTGAAAAGCACCTAATCAATTATTTGAACTCCTAATATTTGAATAAAACATTTTTGCGGTCCTTTTTGTAGAGGTTTCGGACGAGCAAGTCTAAATCGGCCTTTTAATGGACTCGTTGGAATTTTTACTGAGTAAAAAGTACAGAAATTGAGGTTTTGCAATATAATTGATTTGAAAAGCATCTAATCAATTATTTGAACTCCTAATATTTGAATAAAATATTTTTGCGGTCCTTTTTGTAGAGGTTTGGGACGAGCAGGTCTAAATGGTCCTTTCAATAGACCCGTTGGAATTTTAACTGAGTAAAAAGTACAGAAATTGAGGTTGTGCAATATAATTATGTTGAAAAGCTCCTAATCAATTATTTGAACTCCTAATATTTGAATAAAACATTTTTGCGGTCCTTTTTGTAGAGGTTTCAGACGAGCAGGTCTAAATGGGCCTTTCAATGGACCCGTTGGAATTTTAACTGAGTAAAAAGTACATAAATTGAGGTTTTGCAATATAATTGTGTTGAAAAGCTCCTAATCAATTACATGAACTCCTAAAATTTGATTAAAACTTGTTTTGCAGTCCTTTTTGTAGAGGTTTCGGACGAGCGGGTCGAAATGGGCCTTTCAATGGACCCGTTGGAATTTTAAGTGAGTAAAAAGTACAGAAATTGCGGTTTTGCAATATAACTGTGTTGAAAAGCTCCTAATCAATTATTTGAACTCATAATATTTTATTAAAACTTGTTTTGCGATCCTTTTTGTAGAGGTTTCGGACGAGCTGGTCGAAATGAGCCTTTCAATGGACCCGTTGGAATTTTAACTGAGTAAAAAGTAGAGAAATTGCGGTTTTGCAATATAATAATGTTGAAAAGCTCCTAATCAATTATTTGAACTCATAATATTTGATTAAAACTTGTTTTGCGATCCTTTTTGTAGAGGTTTCGGACGAGCAGGTCGAAATGGGCCTTTCAATGGACCCATTGGAATTTTAACTAAGTAAAAAGTTTAGAAATTGAGGTTTGCAATATATTTATGTTCAAAAGCTCCTAATCAATTACATGAATTCCTAAAATTTGGTTAAAACTTGTTTTACAGTCCTTTTTGTAGAGGTTTCGGACGAGCGGGTCGAAATGGGCCTTTCAATGGACCCGTTGGAATTTTAACTGAGTAAAAAATACAGAAATTGAGGTTTTACAATATAATTTTGTTGAAAAGCTCCTAATCAATTATTTGAACTCCTAATATTTAAATAAAACATTTTTGCGGTCCTTTTTGTAGAGGTTTCGGACGAGCAGGTCTAAATGGGCCTTTCAATGGACCCGTTGGAATTTTAACTGAGTAAAAAGTACAGAAATTGAGGTTTTGCGATATAATTGATTTGAAAAGCACCTAATTAATTATTTGAACTCCTAATATTTAAATAAAACATTTTTGCGGTCCTTTTTGTAGAGGTTTGGGACGAGCAGGTCTAAATGGGCCTTTCAATAGACCCGTTGAAATTTTAACTGGGTAAAAAGTACAGAAATTGAGGTTGTGCAATATAATTATGATGAAAAGCTCCTAATCAATTATTTGAACTCCTAATATTTGAATAAAACCTTTTTGCGGTCCTTTTTGTAGAGGTTTCGGACGAGCATGTCTAAATAGGCCTTTCAAAGGACCCGTTGGAATTTTAACTGAGTAAAAAGTTCAGAAATTGAGGTTTTGCAATATAATTGTGTTGAAAAGCTCCTAATCAATTATTTGAACTCCTAATATTTGATTAAAACTTGTTTTGCAGTCCTTTTTGTAGAGGTTTCGGACGAGCGGGTCGAAATGGGCCTTTCAATGGACCCGTTGGAATTTTAAGTGAGTAAAAAGTACAGAAATTGCGGTTTTGCAATATAACTGTGTTGAAAAGCTCCTAATCAATTATTTGAACTCATAATATTTTATTAAAACTTGTTTTGCGATCCTTTTTGTAGAGGTTTCGGACGAGCTGGTCGAAATGAGCCTTTCAATGGACCCGTTGGAATTTTAACTGAGTAAAAAGTAGAGAAATTGCGGTTTTGCAATATAATAATGTTGAAAAGCTCCTAATCAATTATTTGAACTCATAATATTTGATTAAAACTTGTTTTGCGATCCTTTTTGTAGAGGTTTCGGACGAGCAGGTCGAAATGGGCCTTTCAATGGACCCGTTGGAATTTTAACTAAGTAAAAAGTTTAGAAATTGAGGTTTGCAATATATTTATGTTCAAAAGCTCCTAATCAATTACATGAATTCCTAAAATTTGGTTAAAACTTGTTTTACAGTCCTTTTTGTAGAGGTTTCGGACGAGCGGGTCGAAATGGGCCTTTCAATGGACCCGTTGGAATTTTAACTGAGTAAAAAATACAGAAATTGAGGTTTTACAATATAATTTTGTTGAAAAGCTCCTAATCAATTATTTGAACTCCTAATATTTGAATAAAACATTTTTGCGGTCCTTTTTGTAGAGGTTTCGGACGAGCAGGTCTAAATGGGCCTTTCAATGGACCCGTTGGAATTTTAACTGAGTAAAAAGTACAGAAATTGAGGTTTTGCGATATAATTGATTTGAAAAGCACCTAATCAATTATTTGAACTCCTAATATTTAAATAAAACATTTTTGCGGTCCTTTTTGTAGAGGTTTGGGACGAGCAGGTCTAAATGGGACTTTCAATAGACCCGTTGAAATTTTAACTGAGTAAAAAGTACAGAAATTGAGGTTGTGCAATATAATTATGATGAAAAGCTCCTAATCAATTATTTGAACTCCTAATATTTGAATAAAACCTTTTTGCGGTCCTTTTTGTAGAGGTTTCGGACGAGCATGTCTAAATAGGCCTTTCAATGGACCCGTTGGAATTTTAACTGAGTAAAAAGTACAGAAATTGAGGTTTTGCAATATAATTGTGTTGAAAAGCTCCTAATCAATTATTTGAACTCCTAGTATTTGATTAAAACTTGTTTTGCAGTCCTTTTTGTAGAGGTTTCGGATGAGCGGGTCGAAATGGGCCTTTCAATGGACCCGTTGGAATTTTAACTGAGTAAAAAGTACAAAAACTGAGGCTTTGCAATATAATTGTGTTGAAAAGCTCCTAATAAATTATTTGAACTCCTAATATTTGAATAAAACATTTTTGCAGTCCTTTTGGTAGAGGTTTCGGACGCGGAGGTCTAAATCGGCCTTTCAATGGACCTGTTGGAATTTTAACTGAGTAAAAAGTACAGAAATTGAGGTTTTGTAATATAATTGCTTTGAACAGCTCCTAATCAATTATTTGAACTCCTAATATTTGAATAAAACATTTTTGCGGTCCTTTTTGTAGAGGTTTCGGACGAGCAAGTCTAAATCGGCCTTTCAATGGACCCGTTGGAATTTTAACTGAGTAAAAAGTACAGAAATTGAGATTTTGCAATATAATTGATTTGAAAAGCACCTAATCAATTATTTGAACTCCTAATATTTGAATAAAACATTTTTGCGGTCCTTTTTGTAGAGGTTTGGGACGAGCAGGTCTAAATGGGCCTTTCAATAAACCCGTTGGAATTTTAACTGAGTAAAAAGTATAGAAATTGAGGTTGTGCAATATAATTATGTTGAAAAGCTCCTAATCAATTATTTGAACTCCTAATATTTGAATAAAACCTTTTTGCGGTCATTTTTGTAGAGGTTTCGGACGAGCAGGTCTAAATGGGCCTTTCAATGGACCCGTTGGAATTTTAACTAAGTAAAAAGTACAGAAATTGAGGTTTTGCAATATATTTGTGTTGAAAAGCTCCTAATCAATTATTTGAACTCCTAATATTTGATTAAAACTTGTTTTGCAGTCCTTTTTGTAGAGGTTTCGGACGAGCGGGTCGAAATGGGCCTTTCAATGGACCCGTTGGAATTTTAACTGAGTAAAAAGTACAATAATTGAGGCTTTGCAATATAATTCTGTTGAAAAGCTCCTAATCAACTATTTGAACTACTAATATTTGAATAAAACATTTTTGCGGTCCTTTTGGTAGAGGTTTCGGACGAGGAGGTCTAAATCGGCCTTTCAATGGACCTGTTGGAATTTTAACTGAGTAAAAAGTACAGAAATTGAGGTTTTATAATATAATTGATCTGAAGAGCTCCTAATCAATTATTTGAACTCCTAATATTTGAATAAAACATTTTTGCGGTCCTTTTTGTAGAGGTTTCGGACGAGCAAGTCTAAATTGGCCTTTCAATGGACCCGTTGGAATTTTAACTGAGTAAAAAGTACAGAAATTGAGATTTTGCAATATAATTGATTTGAAAAGCACCTAATCAATTATTTGAACTCCTAATATTTGAATAAAACATTTTTGCGGTCCTTTTTGTAGAGGTTTGGGACGAGCAGGTCTAAATGGGCCTTTCAATAGACCCGTTGAAATTTTAACTGAGTAAAAAGTACAGAAATTGAGGTTGTGCAATATAATTATGATGAAAAGCTCCTAATCAATTATTTGAACTCCTAATATTTGAATAAAACCTTTTTGCGGTCCTTTTTGTAGAGGTTTCGGACGAGCATGTCTAAATAGGCCTTTCAATGGACCCGTTGGAATTTTAACTGAGTAAAAAGTACAGAAATTGAGGTTTTGCAATATAATTGTGTTGAAAAGCTCCTAATCAATTATTTGAACTCCTAATATTTGATTAAAACTTGTTTTGCAGTCCTTTTTGCAGAGGTTTCGGACGAGCGGGTCGAAATGGGCCTTTCAATGGACCCGTTGGAATTTTAACTGAGTAAAAAGTACAAAAATTGAGGCTTTGCAATATAATTGTGTTGAAAAGCTCCTAATAAATTATTTGAACTCCTAATATTTGAATAAAACATTTTTGCAGTCCTTTTGGTAGAGGTTTCGGACGCGGAGGTCTAAATCGGCCTTTCAATGGACCTGTTGGAATTTTAACTGAGTAAAAAGTACAGAAATTGAGGTTTTGTAATATAATTGATTTGAACAGCTCCTAATCAATTATTTGAACTCCTAATATTTGAATAAAACATTTTTGCGGTCCTTTTTGTAGAGGTTTCGGACGAGCAAGTCTAAATCGGCCTTTCAATGGACCCGTTGGAATTTTAACTGAGTAAAAAGTACAGAAATTGAGATTTTGCAATATAATTGATTTGAAAAGCACCTAATCAATTATTTGAACTCCTAATATTTGAATAAAACATTTTTGCGGTCCTTTTTGTAGAGGTTTGGGACGAGCAGGTCTAAATGGGCCTTTCAATAGACCCGTTGGAATTTTAACTGAGTAAAAAGTTTAGAAATTGAGGTTGTGCAATATAATTATGTTGAAAAGCTCCTAATCAATTATTTGAACTCCTAATATTTGAATAAAACCTTTTTGCGGTCATTTTTGTAGAGGTTTCGGACGAGCAGGTCTAAATGGGCCGTTCAATGGACCCGTTGGAATTTTAACTGAGTAAAAAGTACAGAAATTGAGGTTTTGCAATATAATTGTGTTGAAAAGCTCCTAATCAATTATTTGAACTCCTAATATTTGATTAAAACTTATTTTGCAGTCCTTTTTGTAGAGGTTTCGGACGAGCGGGTCGAAATGGGCCTTTCAATGGACCCGTTGGAATTTTAACTGAGTAAAAAGTACAATAATTGAGGCTTTGCAATATAATTCTGTTGAAAAGCTCCTAATCAACTATTTGAACTCTTAATATTTGAATAAAACATTTTTGCGGTCCTTTTGGTAGAGGTTTCGGACGAGGAGGTCTAAATCGGCCTTTCAATGGACCTGTTGGAATTTTAACTGAGTAAAAAGTACAGAAATTGAGGTTTTATTATATAATTGATCTGAAGAGCTCCTAATCAATTATTTGAACTCCTAATATTTGAATAAAACATTTTTGCGGTCCTTTTTGTAGAGGTTTCGGACGAGCAAGTCTAAATTGGCCTTTCAATGGACCCGTTGGAATTTTAACTGAGTAAAAAGTACAGAAATTGAGATTTTGCAATATAATTGATTTGAAAAGCACCTAATCAATTATTTGAACTCCTAATATTTGAATAAAACATTTTTGCGGTCCTTTTCGTAGACATTTGGGACGAGCAGGTCTAAATGGTCCATTCAATAGACCCGTTAGAATTTTAACTGAGTAAAAAGTACAGAAATTGAGGTTGTGCAATATAATTATGTTGAAAAGCACCTAATCAATTATTTGAACTCCTAATATTTGAATAAAACATTTTTGCGGTCCTTTTCGTAGACGTTTGGGACGAGCAGGTCTAAATGGGCCATTCAATAGACCCGTTGGAATTTTAACTGAGTAAAAAGTACAGAAATTGAGGTTGTGCAATATAATTATGTTGTAAAGCCCCTAATCAATTATTTGAACTCCTAATATTTGAATAAAACATTTTTGCGGTCCTTTTTGTAGAGGTTACGGACGAGCAGGTCTAAATGGGCCTTTGAATGGACCAGTTGGAATTTTAACTAAGTAAAAAGTATAGAAATTGAGGTTTTGCAATATAATTGTGTTGAAAAGCTCCTAATCAATTATTTGAACTCCTAATATTTGATTAAAACTTGTTTTGCAGTCCTTTTGTAGAGGTTTCGGACAAGCGGGTCGAAATGGGCCTTTCAATGGACCCGTTGGAATTTTAACTGAGTAAAAAGTACAAAAATTGAGGTTTTGCAATATAATTGTGTTGAAAAGCTCCTAATCAATTATTTGAACTCCTAATATTTGAATAAAACATTTTTGCGGTCCTTTTTGTAATGGTTTCGGACGAGGAGGTCTAAATGGGCCTTTCAATGGACCTGTTGGAATTTTACCTGAGTAAAAAGTACAGAAATTGAGGTTTCGTAATATATTTGATTTGAATAGCTCCTAATCAATTATTTGAACTCCTAATATTTGAATAAAACATTTTTGCGGTAGTTTTTGTAGAGGTTTCGGATGAGCAAGTCTAAATCGGCCTTTCAATGGACCCGTTGGAATTTTAACTGAGAAAAAAGTACAAAAATTGAGGTTTTGCAATATAATTGATTTGAAAAGCACCTAATCAATTATTTGAACTCCTAATATTTGAATAAAACATTTTTGCAGTCCTTTTTGAAGAGGTTTTGGACGAGCAGGTCTAAATGGGCCTTTCAATAGACCCGTTGGAATTTTAACTGAGTAAATAGTACAGAAATTGAGGTTGTGCAATATTATTATGTTGAAAAGCTCCTAATCAATTATTTGAACTCCTAATATTTGAATAAAACCTTTTTGCGGTCCTTTTTGTAGAGGTTTGGGACGAGCAGGTCTAAATAGGCCTTTCAATGGACCCGTTGGAATTTTAACTGAGTAAAAAGTACAGAAATTGAGGTTGTGCAATATAATTATGATGAAAAGCTCCTAATCAATTATTTGAACTCCTAATATTTGAATAAAACCTTTTTGCGGTCCTTTTTGTAGAGGTTTCGGACGAGCATGTCTAAATAGGCCTTTCAATGGACCCGTTGGAATTTTAACTGAGTAAAAAGTACAGAAATTGAGGTTTTGCAATATAATTGTGTTGAAAAGCTCCTAATCAATTATTTGAACTCCTAGTATTTGATTAAAACTTGTTTTGCAGTCCTTTTTGTAGAGGTTTCGGATGAGCGGGTCGAAATGGGCCTTTCAATGGACCCGTTGGAATTTTAACTGAGTAAAAAGTACAAAAACTGAGGCTTTGCAATATAATTGTGTTGAAAAGCTCCTAATAAATTATTTGAACTCCTAATATTTGAATAAAACATTTTTGCAGTCCTTTTGGTAGAGGTTTCGGACGCGGAGGTCTAAATCGGCCTTTCAATGGACCTGTTGGAATTTTAACTGAGTAAAAAGTACAGAAATTGAGGTTTTGTAATATAATTGCTTTGAACAGCTCCTAATCAATTATTTGAACTCCTAATATTTGAATAAAACATTTTTGCGGTCCTTTTTGTAGAGGTTTCGGACGAGCAAGTCTAAATCGGCCTTTCAATGGACCCGTTGGAATTTTAACTGAGTAAAAAGTACAGAAATTGAGATTTTGCAATATAATTGATTTGAAAAGCACCTAATCAATTATTTGAACTCCTAATATTTGAATAAAACATTTTTGCGGTCCTTTTTGTAGAGGTTTGGGACGAGCAGGTCTAAATGGGCCTTTCAATAAACCCGTTGGAATTTTAACTGAGTAAAAAGTATAGAAATTGAGGTTGTGCAATATAATTATGTTGAAAAGCTCCTAATCAATTATTTGAACTCCTAATATTTGAATAAAACCTTTTTGCGGTCATTTTTGTAGAGGTTTCGGACGAGCAGGTCTAAATGGGCCTTTCAATGGACCCGTTGGAATTTTAACTAAGTAAAAAGTACAGAAATTGAGGTTTTGCAATATATTTGTGTTGAAAAGCTCCTAATCAATTATTTGAACTCCTAATATTTGATTAAAACTTGTTTTGCAGTCCTTTTTGTAGAGGTTTCGGACGAGCGGGTCGAAATGGGCCTTTCAATGGACCCGTTGGAATTTTAACTGAGTAAAAAGTACAATAATTGAGGCTTTGCAATATAATTCTGTTGAAAAGCTCCTAATCAACTATTTGAACTACTAATATTTGAATAAAACATTTTTGCGGTCCTTTTGGTAGAGGTTTCGGACGAGGAGGTCTAAATCGGCCTTTCAATGGACCTGTTGGAATTTTAACTGAGTAAAAAGTACAGAAATTGAGGTTTTATAATATAATTGATCTGAAGAGCTCCTAATCAATTATTTGAACTCCTAATATTTGAATAAAACATTTTTGCGGTCCTTTTTGTAGAGGTTTCGGACGAGCAAGTCTAAATTGGCCTTTCAATGGACCCGTTGGAATTTTAACTGAGTAAAAAGTACAGAAATTGAGATTTTGCAATATAATTGATTTGAAAAGCACCTAATCAATTATTTGAACTCCTAATATTTGAATAAAACATTTTTGCGGTCCTTTTTGTAGAGGTTTGGGACGAGCAGGTCTAAATGGGCCTTTCAATAGACCCGTTGAAATTTTAACTGAGTAAAAAGTACAGAAATTGAGGTTGTGCAATATAATTATGATGAAAAGCTCCTAATCAATTATTTGAACTCCTAATATTTGAATAAAACCTTTTTGCGGTCCTTTTTGTAGAGGTTTCGGACGAGCATGTCTAAATAGGCCTTTCAATGGACCCGTTGGAATTTTAACTGAGTAAAAAGTACAGAAATTGAGGTTTTGCAATATAATTGTGTTGAAAAGCTCCTAATCAATTATTTGAACTCCTAATATTTGATTAAAACTTGTTTTGCAGTCCTTTTTGCAGAGGTTTCGGACGAGCGGGTCGAAATGGGCCTTTCAATGGACCCGTTGGAATTTTAACTGAGTAAAAAGTACAAAAATTGAGGCTTTGCAATATAATTGTGTTGAAAAGCTCCTAATAAATTATTTGAACTCCTAATATTTGAATAAAACATTTTTGCAGTCCTTTTGGTAGAGGTTTCGGACGCGGAGGTCTAAATCGGCCTTTCAATGGACCTGTTGGAATTTTAACTGAGTAAAAAGTACAGAAATTGAGGTTTTGTAATATAATTGATTTGAACAGCTCCTAATCAATTATTTGAACTCCTAATATTTGAATAAAACATTTTTGCGGTCCTTTTTGTAGAGGTTTCGGACGAGCAAGTCTAAATCGGCCTTTCAATGGACCCGTTGGAATTTTAACTGAGTAAAAAGTACAGAAATTGAGATTTTGCAATATAATTGATTTGAAAAGCACCTAATCAATTATTTGAACTCCTAATATTTGAATAAAACATTTTTGCGGTCCTTTTTGTAGAGGTTTGGGACGAGCAGGTCTAAATGGGCCTTTCAATAGACCCGTTGGAATTTTAACTGAGTAAAAAGTTTAGAAATTGAGGTTGTGCAATATAATTATGTTGAAAAGCTCCTAATCAATTATTTGAACTCCTAATATTTGAATAAAACCTTTTTGCGGTCATTTTTGTAGAGGTTTCGGACGAGCAGGTCTAAATGGGCCGTTCAATGGACCCGTTGGAATTTTAACTGAGTAAAAAGTACAGAAATTGAGGTTTTGCAATATAATTGTGTTGAAAAGCTCCTAATCAATTATTTGAACTCCTAATATTTGATTAAAACTTATTTTGCAGTCCTTTTTGTAGAGGTTTCGGACGAGCGGGTCGAAATGGGCCTTTCAATGGACCCGTTGGAATTTTAACTGAGTAAAAAGTACAATAATTGAGGCTTTGCAATATAATTCTGTTGAAAAGCTCCTAATCAACTATTTGAACTCTTAATATTTGAATAAAACATTTTTGCGGTCCTTTTGGTAGAGGTTTCGGACGAGGAGGTCTAAATCGGCCTTTCAATGGACCTGTTGGAATTTTAACTGAGTAAAAAGTACAGAAATTGAGGTTTTATTATATAATTGATCTGAAGAGCTCCTAATCAATTATTTGAACTCCTAATATTTGAATAAAACATTTTTGCGGTCCTTTTTGTAGAGGTTTCGGACGAGCAAGTCTAAATTGGCCTTTCAATGGACCCGTTGGAATTTTAACTGAGTAAAAAGTACAGAAATTGAGATTTTGCAATATAATTGATTTGAAAAGCACCTAATCAATTATTTGAACTCCTAATATTTGAATAAAACATTTTTGCGGTCCTTTTCGTAGACATTTGGGACGAGCAGGTCTAAATGGTCCATTCAATAGACCCGTTAGAATTTTAACTGAGTAAAAAGTACAGAAATTGAGGTTGTGCAATATAATTATGTTGAAAAGCACCTAATCAATTATTTGAACTCCTAATATTTGAATAAAACATTTTTGCGGTCCTTTTCGTAGACGTTTGGGACGAGCAGGTCTAAATGGGCCATTCAATAGACCCGTTGGAATTTTAACTGAGTAAAAAGTACAGAAATTGAGGTTGTGCAATATAATTATGTTGTAAAGCCCCTAATCAATTATTTGAACTCCTAATATTTGAATAAAACATTTTTGCGGTCCTTTTTGTAGAGGTTACGGACGAGCAGGTCTAAATGGGCCTTTGAATGGACCAGTTGGAATTTTAACTAAGTAAAAAGTATAGAAATTGAGGTTTTGCAATATAATTGTGTTGAAAAGCTCCTAATCAATTATTTGAACTCCTAATATTTGATTAAAACTTGTTTTGCAGTCCTTTTGTAGAGGTTTCGGACAAGCGGGTCGAAATGGGCCTTTCAATGGACCCGTTGGAATTTTAACTGAGTAAAAAGTACAAAAATTGAGGTTTTGCAATATAATTGTGTTGAAAAGCTCCTAATCAATTATTTGAACTCCTAATATTTGAATAAAACATTTTTGCGGTCCTTTTTGTAATGGTTTCGGACGAGGAGGTCTAAATGGGCCTTTCAATGGACCTGTTGGAATTTTACCTGAGTAAAAAGTACAGAAATTGAGGTTTCGTAATATATTTGATTTGAATAGCTCCTAATCAATTATTTGAACTCCTAATATTTGAATAAAACATTTTTGCGGTAGTTTTTGTAGAGGTTTCGGATGAGCAAGTCTAAATCGGCCTTTCAATGGACCCGTTGGAATTTTAACTGAGAAAAAAGTACAAAAATTGAGGTTTTGCAATATAATTGATTTGAAAAGCACCTAATCAATTATTTGAACTCCTAATATTTGAATAAAACATTTTTGCAGTCCTTTTTGAAGAGGTTTTGGACGAGCAGGTCTAAATGGGCCTTTCAATAGACCCGTTGGAATTTTAACTGAGTAAATAGTACAGAAATTGAGGTTGTGCAATATTATTATGTTGAAAAGCTCCTAATCAATTATTTGAACTCCTAATATTTGAATAAAACCTTTTTGCGGTCCTTTTTGTAGAGGTTTCGGACGAGCAGGTCTAAATAGGCCTTTCAATGGACCTGTTGGAATTTTAACTGAGTAAAAAGTACAGAAATTGAGGTTTTGCAATATAATTGTGTTGAAAACCTCCTAATCAATTATTTGAACTCCTAAAATTTGAATAAAATATTTTTGGGGTCCTTTTTGTAGAGGTTTCGGACGAGCGCGTCGAAATGGGCCTTTCAATGGACCCGTTGGAATTTTAACTGAGTAAAAAGTACAGAAATTGCGGTTTTGCATTATAATTGTGTTGAAAAGTACAGAAATTGAGTTTAGGAAGAGGAACGGTCCCTTCAGAGCTAGGAGTGCTTTTCAAAGGGTTCCGAAGGGAGCTTGGGATGCAGGAGAGAGCAAAAGAGACGACCAGGTATCTAGGGGTGGTGACTGGGTGATCTTTGTGGACAATCTGAGCAAAAGGGTTCTAAGAGGAGCTCTGTGGGAGATGTTTAACTTCTATGGTAAGGTAAGAAAAGTTTTCATTCCATATAGGAATGAGAAACCGAGATACAAGCATAGCACCTTTGCTTTCATTCACCTGGAAAGCAAAGATGATATGAGGAGGGCGATAGAAGGTGTGAACAACACTATGATTGATGGCAGAAGAGTAACAGTCTCTCGGGCTAGATTCCCGAGAGGTTCTAACGTCAGACTTCACCGTGATGATATTCCGGACAATAGGAGGGGCGTATGGAAAGAAAAAACGGTGAACAAGTCGTCGGCAAAGGAGGGTTGGAATGGCAATCGGAGGGATGAGAGGTCATTCAAAGAGGCCTTACTTGACAAGAATAAGGATATGCCTGGTAGAAATCAGGATGGTCACGCGCAAAAGGAGAATATCAATGCCCTGGAGATGATGCTACAAGGAGATGAGTTGGAATGGATTAATCGATCGTGCACCGGAATAATCAAAAAGGATTTTGACAGAGTTTTTGTTATGAAGGCTCTGGCAAGTGATGGAATAACTGTCAAAATCGCAAGTTGGGGTGCTGCTGTGAACGCCTGTATTATAACGTTCAAATCAGTAGAGGATAAAGATGAAGTCTGGAAAAAGAAGCACGCAGAATTAAATTTCTGGTTCGACTTCTTGGATGAACATGCTTTGTTGGAAGAATTCCCTTCTCCCTTCTGCTCTATTTCTCTTTATGGCGTTCCCTTAGTCTGTTGGTCGGATGAATTCTTTCGTTCGCTAGCAAAAAATTGGGGACATCTCGTGTGCATTCATCAGCAAACCAAAGATAAAGAAGATTTAGAGGTGGCCAGAATTCTGCTGAGGGTTACTAATCAGTTTTGTATCCCGGACAAGATAATGATTAATGTCTTAGGAAAAAGTATCATTATGAAGATTAGAATTGGTGAGGAGTTTTGGACTGAAACTGAGGCGATGGAGGGGTTCGAAGAAGACAACTACGCTGATGTCTGGCCGGAAACAAAGCCGCCGGCAGAGCAGGGGGAGTTCGCTGCTAACTTCGGTGATGTTTCGAATTCCCGTGCAGGGGAGGAGCTGGAAAGTTCGCATAGGAACTCGAACCTGGATGTTAATGGCAGGTCAGAGAATGTTGTGTTGGATATTCCCAAGGGAGGGAATGTTGGAGATATATCGTGTGGGGCTGATGTAGTGAATCAGGAGTTTTTTGGCGGCGCAGGAATATCTTGTTCGAATAATGAGCAGGGCTTATTATCAAAGAATATGGATCAGCAGAATGATAGTGAAATGGGCCAGCATTATAATGGTGTTATGGGCCAGGACGGGCTAGGAAGCGTTGGTCACGGTTCAACACATAATAGGGAGAGGAGAGATGATTTCAACACGGTTAATCAATGTCCTAATCAGATTGAGATTAACGCGGCAGACACGAGGCATGAAAATAGAGAGATTGGTGGCCAACTTTCGACAGGTGGTAATCTTGATAACGAAGTGGTTCCTGATAGCCTGATAGAAAGCTCTTGCTCTGGGGCTATATCACAACGGTTATCGGAGGAGGGTAATCCTATTTCGGAGAACAGATTGCAAGTCGGTATTAACCAAGCTTCGTCTCCTGTTCGTCTTCAAGGGAAGGAGTTTTTCAATTCGGAAAAGAGGAGAATCTTCAGAGGCAAAATCCGATGTTCGATCGATATGGGGTCGAGAGATCATCTTCCAGCCTCGTACTGCTTCTCTCAGGAGTCTACACATCTCAGTCATATAGAGGAGGCTTTGGCCGTTTGGGGAGTGAGCACGATTTTGGGTGTTTCCTTTAAAGGTGGGAAAGAAGCTTTAGTCGGCAGAGTGGTGGAGATTGAAGCGGAAGGTCAATAAATCCCTTCTTAAATCCTTGATTATAGTGGTAATTTAGTGATATATGGATTTTTCGATCATCTCTTGGAATGTGAGAGGGTTGGGCAAGGTTGAAAAACTGGGTGCAGTGAGGAGATTAATTCGAAATGAGAAGGCTGAATTCATTCTTATACAAGAAACTTAATTGGAACAATTTTCACCGGCGATTTTAAGGAATATGGGTTGCTATCAAGGTTTCAATAGTATTTTCGCTCCTGCGGCTGGTTCAGCTGGGGGGCTGTTGAGTGTTTGGAGAAATGATTTCTTTTCTGTCACAAACACTGTGCTTGATAGAAGATTTATCGCCATTTTCGGGAAAGCCCAGGGCAGTGATCTTAATTGGGGAATTGTTAATGTATATGGTCCTACGATTGAAGTAGAGAAACAGGAGTTTTTTCAACAATTACTGAACTTCATTCATTCTCATAAAGTGGCTTGGATCGTGGGTGGCGATTTCAATGCCTACCTTTGTCGTGAAGAAAAAATTGGTATGGTCTGCAACTACAAAACTATGGAAATTTTCCAGAATTTTGTGAATGAAGCACAATTGGTTGATCTTCCGATGCATGGTGGAAGTTTTACTTGGTCGAGCAATCGAGAGATACCCACCTTTGTAAGATTAGATAGATTTTTGATTTGTGAAGAAATTCTGGCTGTTTGTCACAACTTGAATCAATTTCTCCTTCCTAATTCGGTGTCCGACCACAACGCAATTGTGTTAAAGTGCGAAGGTGATGGGTGGGGACCAAAACCGTTCAAGCTATTCAACTATATGCTGGAGGTCGAAGGGTTTGAAGATCTTATATCTAATTCGGTGGTAGCTGCGAAGAGAAAGAACGGGCGTGTGGGTATTTTGAATATCCTGCGAGGTGTTAAATCTGACATTAAGGCATGGTCTAAAGAACAAAAGCTTGCTAACAGGGATCTTATTTCGGAAACAGAAGCTGATATTAGTAGGCTGGAAGTGGAATGTCAGAAGAGTGGTGATTGTGCAGATGCGTGGAAGTCTTTGAATCTTCTTAGGCAAAAATTATGGGAGTTATTAAGAAGAGAAGAACGGGCTTGGCGACAAAAATCAAGAGTTAAGTGGAACTTGGAAGGGGATCGCAACACGCGTTTCTTTCACCTTATGGCTTCTAACAGGAGGCGTATTAATCTAATCTCGGCAATTTTACATAATGGCGAAAGAATTTCAGACCCGATTAAAGTGAAAGAGGGCATCAGAAAATTCTTCTTCGATGCTTATAACAACAAAAACACTATTGAAGTGGAGGAATTAGACTTGGAATTTCGGAAAATTTCCAAAGATCAATCAGATTTGCTGGAAGCTCCATTCAGCGAAAAGGAAGTTCATGATGCAATAGAATCAATGGGGAATGCCAAAGCTCCTGGGCCAGATGGGTTTAGCATGGAATTTTTTAAAAAAATTTGGCCATTGTTGAAAGAGGATTTAATGAAGCTATTTCGAGACTTTTATCGCAACAAAGATTGGGAGTGTGGGATCAATCACTCCTTCATCACACTTATTCCGAAGAAGTTGGGGGCTGTGGCTTTGGAGGACTTTCGTCCTATTAGTTTGGTCGGGGGTATCTACAAGATCGTTTCCAAAGTATTGGCACGTAGGTTGAAAGCTTGCATGGACCATTTAATCAGTAATTCGCAGTTTGCTTTTATCCCGGGCAGACAAATTTTGGATTGTGTCTTGATAGCTAATGAGGGAATTGATTTTATGAACAAGTCTGGTCGCAAGGGTGCAGTATTTAAGATTGATTTTCAACGTGCCTTTGATTCGGTAGACTGGTTTTTTCTAATCAGAAATTTAAAAGAGATGGGATTCGGGGAAAAGTGGTGTCTTTGGATATTTCGATGCATTTCAACTGCATCGATCTCCGTTCTGGTGAATGGTTCTCCTACCTCGTCTTTCTCGATGGCGAGAGGGTTGCGACAAGGTTGTTCGCTCTCTCCTCTCTTATTTAATCTGGTGGGAGAAGTTCTACATCTGATGTTTGTTAAAGGATCGAATAAAGGTCTGTTTCAAGGCTTTTTGATAGGCGACAGTGGAAATAATTATGAGCTTTCTCATTTACAATTCGCGGATGATCTTATGATCTTCTGCAGAGCTTCAGTTAGGGAAGTATTGAATGTCAAGAGAATCCTCAGAATCTACGAAATAGCCTTGGGTCTTCATTTGAATTTAGCGAAAAGCAGAATTTATGGGCTGAATACCGAAGAATCAACGGTTCAATCTTGGGCGGATCGAGTGGGTTGCTTGAAGGGTAATTTCCCTTCGGAGTACTTGGGTTTGCCGTTGGGAACCAAGAGGAATTCATTATCTTTGTGGGAACCAGTTATTGAGAAGTGCCATCGCCACCTTGCGAATTGGAAAGGTAAGAACTTGTCTCCTAGCGGGCGTCTTGTGCTCATTAAATCAGTTCTTGCGTCCCTGCCTTCTTACTTTTTATCACTCTTTAAATTGCCTGCTGTAATTGCACGTAAACTTAATAGCATATTCGCTAACTTTCTTTGGGGATCCTCGGATGAAAGAAGGAGAATGCATTGGGTTGGTTGGCAATCGATTTGTCAACCCTTGGAGGCCGGTGGGTTAGGAGTCAGAAATTTAATAACCCAAAACAGGGCCCTTATGGGTAAGTGGATGTGGCGGTTTGCTAATGAGAGAGATGGTGAATGGAGGAAAGTCTTGTGCTGTAAATTGGGACTGTAATCGAACATTTTATTACCGGATTCAAATCCGAATAGATGGGAGTCTTGGATTTGGAAAGGAGTGTCGAGGTCCTTTTTTGCCGATGATCCCTTTGGCAACGCGGTAAATGGAAATTTTAATCTGCAGGCGTGTGACGGGAAGACAATTGCATTTTGGAACGATGCTTGGTTTGGTAGAATTCCTTTGAATGAAAAATTTCCTAGAATTTTTGCTTTATCCGAGAATAAAACTGGGAAGCTGTGTGAGTTTGGCAGCCAGGTGGACGGCGTTTGGACGTGGAGAATCCCGTTACGTCGGCGGCTTTTTGACTGGGAAAAAATTCAATGGGACTGCTTGATTAATTTTCTTTCCAGTGTAAAGACGGTTGGGTTTGATAGGGACTGCATTGTATGGAAGGGTGAAGGGGATGGGGTTTACACAGTTAAAGCTGGTTACAAGTGCTCCTTTAACATGGATCCTCAACCTTTGAACTGGAAACGTCTCATTTGGTCCGGAGTCGCCCCGCCGAGGGTCGAGTTTTTCCTTTGGCAAGTGGTGAAAAAGAAGGCGGCACTTCGCACTGAATTAATTAAAAGAGGTTTAGATGGTACGCAGCTTTGTCCTCTTTGCAAATCTGCCGACGAAGACTTTGCACATCTATTCTTACATTGCAGGGTAACATGGAGACTATGGGTTTTCTTTGCTGAGCTGGGTAAATGGCTATGGTCGATTCCGAAGGAGGTTGATGCTCTACTTATAACTTGGCAAGAAGGTTGCCCAACACAGAAGAACGAATTGATGTGGAGGATGATTCCTCACGCAATTATTTGGTCGGTATGGTTATTTCGGAATGAAGTGGTATTCAAGGATGCAAAAGTTGATGAAATGCAACTCTTATACTTGATTAGGTGTAGACTAGCTCATTGGTTCACTGCTAAGAACCCGAATCTTCCCCTGATGCTGGAGGATATTATTTCTAATCCCTTGTTAACAGGTACTTACAATGGCGTTGGGAGTAGGGCTACTGTATCGGAAATCTGGTCGCCTCCTCCGGTGGGGTTTGTTAAAATTAATGTAGATGGTGCAGTAACTAAAGATGGCAGTAAAGGTGGAATCGGGGGGCTTGCGCGGGATTCAAATAAGAAGCTCATTTTCTCGTTTTCTAAGCCAATCGGAGACGGGCTCCCAGTGTTAGCTGAATTGTTGGCGATTAAAACTGGGTTGGAGATTGCTTTGAAGCATGTAGAGTGTGAACGTGCTAGACTGATACTGGAGAATGACAGTAGCTCCGCCATCAATTGGATTCTCAATCCGGTGTCTTGCCCGGATATCTTCACCAATTTAGTTCGCAAGATAGGTAGTATGGGGAAAGGGAGATGTTGTATTTTTAGGCAAATTCCGAGGAGATGTAATGTTGAGGCCGATTCCCTTGCGAAAGCAGGGATAGGCTGATCTAAGTTAGGTTGTTAGGAGGCTTGGTGGTGCCATGATTTGTTGATTATTGTAATTTGTTTCCGAACGCTGTATTAAGGTTTTTTGTTAATAATATTTGTGACACTCTTTTCCTCATTCCGCTACTCTTCGATGCCTTCGGCATCGAAGGTATGAAGGGGGGTTTTAACGAGGTCACCCATTCTCATCAAAAAAAAAAATTGTGTTGAAAAGCTCCTAATCAATTATTTAAACTCCTAATATTTGAATAAAACATTTTTGCGGTCCTTTTTGTAGAGGTTTCGGAGGAGCGGGTCGAAATGGGCCTTTCAATGTACCCGTTGGAATTTTAACTGAGTAAAAAGTATAGAAATTGAGGTTTTGCAATGTAATTGTGTTGAAAAGCTCCTAATCAATTATTTGAACTCCTAAAAATTGAATAAAATATTTTTGGGGTCCTTTTTGTAGAGGTTTCGGACGAGCGCGTCGAAATGGGCCTTTCAATGGACCCGTTGGAATTTTAACTGAGTAAAAAGTACAGAAATTGCGGTTTTGCATTATAATTGTGTTGAAAAGCTCCTAATCAATTATTTGTACTCCTAATATTTGATTAAAACTTGTTTTGCGGTCCTTTTTGTAGAGGTTTCGGACGAGCAGGTCGAAATGGGCCTTTCAATGGACCCGTTGGAATTTTAACTGAGTAAAAAGTAGAGAAATTGAGGTTTTGCAATATAATTGTGTTCAAAAGCTCCTAATCAATTACATGAATTCCTAAAATTTGGTTAAAACTTGTTTTGCAGTCATTTTTGTAGAGGTTTCGGACGAACGGGTCGAAATGGGCCTTTCAATGAACCCGTTGGAATTTTAACTGAGCAAAAAGTACAGAAATTGAGGTTTTGCAATATAATTGTGTTCAAAAGCTTCTAATAAATTATTTGAACTCCCAATATTTGAATAAAATATTTTTGCGGTCCTTTTAGTAGTGGTTTCGGACGAGCAGGTCGAAATGGGCCTTTCAATGGACCCGTTGGAATTTTAAATGAGTAAAAAGTACAGAAATTGAGGTTTTGCAATATAATTGTGTTGAAAAGCTCCTAATCAATTATTTGAACTCCTAATATTTGATTAAAACTTGTTTTGCAGTCCTTTTTGTAGATGTTTCGGACGAGCAGGTCGAAATGGGCCTTTCAATGGACCCGTTGGAATTTTAAATGATTAAAAAGTACAAAAATTGAGGTTTTGCAATATAATTGTGTTGAAAAGCTCCTAATCAATTATTTGAACTCCTAATATTTGAATAAATCAATTTTGCGGTCCTTTATGTAGAGGTTTCGGACGAGCAGGTCTAAATGGGCCTTTCAATGGACCCGTTGGAATTTTAACCGAGTAAAAAGTACAGAAATTGATGTTTTGTAATATAATTGATTTGAAAAGCACCTAATCAATTATTTGAACTCCTAATATTTGAATAAAACATTTTTGCGGTCCTTTTTGAAGAGGTTTGGGACGAGCAGGTCTAAATGGGCCTTTCAATAGACCCGTTGGAATTTTAACTGAGTAAAAAGTACAGAAATTGATGTTTTGCAATATAATTGTTTTGAAAAGTTCCTAATCAATTACATGAACTCCTAAATTTTGATTAAAACTTGTTTTGCAGTCCTTTTTGTAGTGGTTTCGGACGAGTGGGTCGAAATGGGCCTTTCAATGTACCCGTTGGAATTTTATCTGAGTAAAAAGTACAGAAATTGAGGTTTTGCATTATAAATGTGTTCAAAAGCACCTAATCAATTATTTGAACTCCTAATATTTGAATAAAACATTTTTGCGGTCCTTTTTGTAGAGGTTTGCGACGAGCAGGTCTAAATGGGTTTTTCAATAGACCCGTTGGAATTTTAACTGAGTAAAAAGCACAGAAATTGAGGTTGTGCAATATAATTATGTTGAAAAGCTCCTAATCAGTTATTTAAACTCCTAATATTTGAATAAAACATTTTTGCGGTCCTTTTTGTAGAGGTTTCGGACGAGCAGGTCTAAATGGGCCTTTCAATGGACCCGTTGGAATTTTAGCTTAGTAAAAAGTACAGAAATTGATGTTTTGCAATATAATTGTGTTGAAAAGCTCCTAATCAATTATTTGAACACCTAATATTTGAATAATACATTTTTGGGGTCCTTTTTGTAGAGGTTTCGGACGAGCAGGTCTAAATGGGCCTTTCAATGGACCCGTTGGAATTTTAACTAAGTAAAAGTACAGAAATTGAGGTTTTGCAATATAATTGTGTTGAAAAGCTCCTAATCAATTACATGAACTCCTAATATTTGAATAAAACATTTTTGCGTTCCTTTTTGTAGAGGTTTCGGACGAGCAGGTCTAAATGGGCCTTTCAATAGACCCGTTGGAATTTTAACTGTGTAAAAAGTACAGAAATTGAGGTTTTGCAATATAATTGTGTTGAAAAGCTCCTAATCAATTATTTGAACTCTTAATATTTGAATAAAACATTTTTGTGGTCCTTTTTGTAGAGGTTTCGGACGAGCAGGTCGAAATGGGCCTTTCAATGGACCCGTTGGAATTTTAACTAAGTAAAAGTACAGAAATTGAGGTTTTGCAATATAATTGTGTTGAAAAGCTCCTAATCAATTACATGAACTCCTAATATTTGAATAAAACATTTTTGCGTTCCTTTTTGTAGAGGTTTCGGACGAGCAGGTCTAAATGGGCCTTTCAATAGACCCGTTGGAATTTTAACTGAGTAAAAAGTACAGAAATTGAGGTTTTGCAATATTATTGTGTTGAAAAGCTCCTAATCAATTATTTGAACTCCTAATATTTGAATAAAACATTTTTGCGGTCCTTTTTGTAGAGGTTTCGGACGAGCAAGTCTAAATGGGCCTTTCAATGGACCCGTTAGAATTTTAACTGAGTAAAAAGTACAGAAATTGATGTTTTGAAATATAATTGTTTTGAAAAGCTCCTAATCAATTACATGAACTCCTAAATTTTGATTAAAACTTGTTTTGCAGTCCTTTTTGTAGTGGTTTCGGACGAGCGGGTCGAAATGGGCCTTTCAATGGACCCGTTGGAATTTTAACTGAGTAAAAAGTACAGAAATTTCGGTTTTGCAATATAATTGTGTTGAAAAGCTCCTAATCAATTATTTGAACTCCTAATATTTGATTAAAACTTGTTTTGCGGTCCTTTTTGTAGAGGTTTCGGACGAGCAGGTCTAAATGGGACTTTCAATGGACCCGTTGGAATTTTAACTGAGTAAAAAGTATAAAAATTGCGGTTTTGCAATATAATTGTGTTGAAAAGCTCCTAATTAATTATTTGAACTCCTAATATTTGAATAAAACCTTTTTGCGGTCCTTTTTGTAAAGGTTTCGGACGAGCAGGTCTATACGGGCCTTTCAATAGACCCGTTTGGATTTTAACTAAGTAAAAAGAACAGAAATTGAGGTTTGGCAATATAATTGTGTTGAAAAGCTCCTAATTAATTATTTGAACTCCTAATATTTGAATAAAACCTTTTTGCGGTCCTTTTTGTAAAGGTTTCGGACGAGCAGGTCTATATGGCCTTTCAATGGACCCATTGGGATTTTAACTAAGTAAAAAGAACAGAAATTGAGGTTTTGCAATATAATTGTGTTGAAAAGCTCCTAATCAATTATTTGAACTCCTAATATTTGAATAAAACATTTTTGCGGTCCTTTTTGTAGAGGTTTCGGACGAGCAGGTCGAAATGGGCCTTTCAATGGACCCGTTGGAATTTTAACTGAGTAAAAAGTACAGAAATTGAGGTTTTGCAATATAATTGTGTTGAAAAGCTCCTAATCAATTATTTGAACTCCTAATATTTGAATAAAACATTTTTGCGGTTTTTTTTGTAGAGGTTTCGGAAGAGTAGGTCTAAATGGGCCTTTCAATAGACCCGTTAGAATTTTAACTGAGTAAAAAGTACAGAAATTGAGGTTTTGCAATATAATTGTGTTGAAAAGCTCCTAATCAATTACATGAACTCCTAAAATTTGATTAAACTTGTTTTGCGGTCCTTTTTGTAGAGGTTTCGGACGAGCGGGTAGAAATGGGCCTTTCAATGGACCCGTTGGAATTTTAACGTAGTAAAAAGTACATAAATTGATCAAGAAAATGCCTCATTAAAAACCCCTACTACTGTCCTTCAAGCAGAGCTAAAGGACCCTAAAAAGGGGAAAAGAGTGCCCAAATATTATTAATCAAGAATAATTTGTTACAAAGTGTTGGATACAAGATGGAATATCCGAATTGAATGACATAGAAGTCATAGAATTCAGAGAGGAAGTAGCCAAAGTATGGGCTATAATATTTGCCTCACGGCGTACAAAAGAATTAGTTACAAAGTCAAAATCATGAAGAAATGCTTGAATCTGAAGAATAGTAGGTCCCATGGTAGAATGGTCCTGAGTAGGGTTGTTGATCCTATTCGCGAGGGAAGCGCAGTCAGTTTCAATCAAAAGACGGTTCCAGCTTTGAGATCGGGCAAAGGTGAGACCAGCGAGGATGCTTTCCCCTTCACTAGTGATAGCGTCCTGACAGCTGCCAAGAGGGAATGCAATGCCACCCACAACTTTACCTGCAGAATCACGAGCAACAGCGCCAACGGTTGCTTCACGAGTTGATGGATTAAAAGCTCCGTCCACATTTATTTTGATATGATGAAGTGGGGGAGGGGTCCAGGAAGGTTTAGAAAAGGTAGATGGAGCTGGGTCAGACGTCTTTAAGGCTTTACAAAATTCATCATGTAAGCTAATGGAATTGACAGCAATTAGCCAGGGTGGTTGTAGATGTTGGTTATGTACCCAGTCGTTACGTCTATTCCATATATTCCATAAAGCAGTAAGAAAAGAGACCAAATTTATCATGGGAAATTGTAGTGGCTGCTTCCTCCAACCATTGCAGAGGCGTGGGAGCTATACTCCTATAGAGAGTGATAGGGATACCACAAATTTGGAGGACTTCAGACGCCCCAGGGTAGTCACGAAACGCATGAAGGATCGATTCCGAGTGGCTACCACAGATAGGACAAGGTCCCGAGTTAGGAGAAAAGGCTTGCATTTTAAATCCAACTGGTAGAGCGTCAGATGCCATACGCCAACCAAAAGTTTTGACTTTGGGCAATGCTTTGACTTTGGATAAAAACTTCCAGAACCGAGTAGGTGACGTAGGTGGGATTATGGAGCATTGTAGGAAAATATATCCAGAACAGACTGATTAAATACCCGAGTCGTTAAGAGACCAGAGTATTGAATCACGTTGATCATTTATGATGGGGATGCGAAGAATAGCATCGGCATTAGTTGGATTGAAGTAATTTCTTACCTTATCCGTATCCCAAACAGTTTGGTTACGAATCATAAAATCACGACATCGAATATAAAATTCATCTGAGATTTCGTAATCCCCAGTGAGCTCAATCGGGGAAGACCCTCCCCATATATCTTTGTGTATTCTAATATTACTGTTTATGCCAGGGCGGTGAAGAAAGTCGGGGAAAAGACGCTGAAGCGCGTTATACATACCTTGCCAAGCAAAAGAACCCGTTGGAATTTTAAATGAGTAAAAAGTACAGAAATTGAGGTTTTGCAATATAATTGTGTTGAAAAGCTCCTAATCAATTATTTGAACTCCTAATATTTGAATAAAACATTTTTGCGGTCCTTTTTGTAGAGGTTTCGGACGAGCAGGTCGAAATGGGCCTTTCAATGGACCCGTTGGAATTTTAACTGAGTAAAAAGTACAGAAATTGAGGTTTTACAATATAATTGTGTTGAAAAACTCCTAATCAATTATTTGAACTCCTAATATTTGAATAAAACATTTTTGCAGTCCTTTTTGTAGAGGTTTCGGACGAGCGGGTCGAAATGGGCCTTTCATTGGACTCGTTGGAATTTTAACTGAGTAAAAAGTAGAGAAATTGAGGTTTTGCAATATAATTGTGTTGAAAAGCTCCTAATCAATTATTTGAACTCCTAATATTTGAATAAAACATTTTTGCAGTCCTTTTTGTAGAGCTTTCAGACGAGCAGGTCTAAATGGGCCTTTCAATGGACCCGTTGGAATTTTAACTGAGTAAAAAGTACAGATATTGAGGTTTTGCAATATGATTGTGTTGAAAAACTACTAATCAATTACTTGAACTCCTAATATTTGAATAAAACATTTTTGCAGTCCTTTTTGTAGAGGTTTCGGACGAGCAGGTCTAAATGGGCCTTTCAATGGACCCGTTGGAATTTTAACTGAGTAAAAAGTACAGAAATTGAGGTTTTGCAATATAATTGTGTTGAAAAGCTCCTAATCAATTACATGAACTCCTAATATTTTAATAAAACTTGTTTTGCAGTCCTTTTGTAGAGATTTCGGACGAGCATGTCCAAATGGGCCTTTCAATGGACCCGTTGGAATTTTAACTGAGTAAAAAGTACAGAAATTGAGGTTTTGATATATAATTGTGTTGAAAAGCTCCTAATCAATTATTTGAACTCCTAAATTTGAGTAAAACATTTTTGCAGTCCTTTTTGTAGAGGTTTCGGACGAGCGGGTCGAAATGGGCCTTTCATTGGACTCGTTGGAATTTTAACTGAGTAAAAAGTAGAGAAATTGAGGTTTTGCAATATAATTGTGTTGAAAAGCTCCTAATCAATTATTTGAACTCCTAATATTTGAATAAAACATTTTTGCAGTCCTTTTTGTAGAGGTTTCAGACGAGCAGGTCTAAATGGGGCCTTTCAATGGACCCGTTGGAATTTAATTGAGTGAAAATTACAGATATTGAGGTTTTGCAATATGATTGTGTTGAAAAACTACTAATCAATTATTTGAACTCCTAATATTTGAATAAAACATTTTTGCAGTCCTTTTTGTAGAGGTTTCGGACGAGCAGGTCTAAATGGGCCTTTCAATGGACCCGTTGGAATTTTAATTGAGTAAAAAGTACAGAAATAGAGGTTTTGCAATATAATTGTGTTGAAAAGCTCCTAATCAATTATTGAACTCCTAATATTTGAATAAAACCTTTTTGCAGTCCTTTTTGTAGAGGTTTCGGAGGAGCAGGTCTAAATGGGCCTTTCAATGGACCCGTTGGAATTTTAACTGAGTAAAAAGTACAGAAATTGAGGTTTTGCAATATAATTGTGTTGAAAAGCTCTTAATCAATTACATGAACTCCTAATATTTTAATAAAACTTATTTTGCAGTCCTTTTTGTAGAGGTTTCGGACGAGCATGTCCAAATGGGCCTTTCAATGGACCCATTGGAATTTTAACTGAGTAAAAAGTACAAAAATTGAGGTTTTGCAATATAATTGTGTTGAAAAGCTCCTAATCAATTATTTGAACTCCTAAAATTTGAATAAAACATTTTTGCAGTCCTTTTTGTAGAGGTTTCGGACGAGCGGGTCGAAATGGGCCTTTCATTGGACTCGTTGGAATTTTAACAGAGTAAAAAGTAGAGAAATTGAGGTTTTGCAATATAATTGTGTTGAATAGCTCCTAATCAATTATTTGAACTCCTAATATTTGAATAAAACATTTTTGCGGTCCTTTTTGTAGAGGTTTCGGAGGAGCAGGTCGAAATGGGCCTTTCAATGGACCCGTTGGAATTTTAACTGAGTAAAAAGTACAAAAATTGAGGTTTTGCAATATAATTGTGTTGAAAATCTCTTAATCAATTATTTGAACTCCTAAAATTTGAATAAAACATCTTTGCAGTCCTTTTTGTAGAGGTTTCGGACGAGCGGGTCGAAATGGGCCTTTCAATGGACCCGTTGGAATTTTAACAGAGTAAAAAGTACAGAAATTGAGGTTTTGCAATATAATTGTGTTCAAAAGCTCATAATCAATTATTTGAACTCCTAAAATTTGATTAAAACATGTTTTGCAGTCCTTTTTGTAGAGATTTCGGACGAGCGGGTCAAAATGGGCCTTTCAATGGACCCGTTGGAATTTTAACTGAGTAAAAAGTACAGAAATTGAGGTTTTGAAATATAATTGTGTTGAAAATCTCCTAATCAATTATTTGAACTCCTAAAATTTGAATAAAACATCTTTGCAGTCCTTTTTGTAGAGGTTTCGGACGAGCGGGTCGAAATGGGCCTTTCAATGGACCCGTTGGAATTTTAACTGAGTAAAAAGTACAGAAATTGAGGTTTTGCAATATAATTGTGTTCAAAAGCTCATAATCAATTATTTGAACTCCTAAAATTTGATTAAAACTTGTTTTGCAGTCCTTTTTGTAGAGGTTTCGGACGAGCGGGTCGAAATGGGCCTTTCAATGGACCCGTTGAAATTTTAACTGAGTAAAAATTACAGAAATTGAGGTTTTCCAATATAATTGTGTTGAAAAGTTCCTAATCAATCATTTGAACTCCTAATATTTGAATAAAACCTTTTTGCGGTCCTTTTTGTAGAGGTATCGGACGAGCAGGTCTAAATGTGCATTTCAATGGACCCGTTGGAATTATAACTGAGTAAAAAGTACAAAAATTGAGGTTTTGCAATATAATTGTGTTGAAAAGCTCCTAATCAATTATTTGAACTACTAATATTTGAATAAAACATTTTTGCGGTCCTTTTTGTAGAGGTTTCGGAGGAGCAGGTCGAAATGGGCCTTTCAATGGACCCGTTGGAATTTTAACTGAGTAAAAAGTACAGAAATTGAGGTTTTGCATTATAATTGTGTTGAAAAGCTCCTAATCAATTACATGAACTCCTAAAATTTGATTAAGACTTGTTTTGCGGTGCTTTTTGTAGAGGTTTCAGACGAGCGGGTCGAAATGGGCCTTTTAATGGACCCGTTGGAATTTTAACTGAGTAAAAAGTACAGAAATTGAGGTTTTGCAATATAATTGTGTTGAAAAGCTCCTAATCAATTATTTGAACTCCTAAAATTTGATGAAAACTTATTTTGCAGTCCTTTTTGTAGAGGTTTCGGACGAGCGGGTCGAAATGGGCCTTTAAATGGACCCGTTGGAATTTTAACTAAGTAAAAAGTACGGAAATTTAAATTTTGCAATATAATTGTGTTGAAAAGCTCCTAATCAATTATTTAAACTCTTACAATTTGAATAAAACATTTTTGCAGTCCTTTTTGTAGAGGTTTCGGACGAGTAGGTCTAAATGGGCCTTTCAATGGACCCGTTGGAATTTTAACTGAGTAAAAAGTATAGAAATTGAGGTTTTGCAATATAATTGTGTTGAAAAGCTCCTAATAAATTATTTGAACACCTAAAATTTGAATAAAACATTTTTGCAATCCTTTTTGTAGAGGTTTCGGACGAGCGGGTCGAAATGGGCCTTTCAATGGACCCGTTGGAATTTTAACTGAGTAAAAAGTACAGAAATTGAGGTTTTGCAATATAATTGTGTTGAAAAGCTCCTAATCAATTATTTGAACTCCTAATATTTGAATAAAACCTTTTTGCGGTCCTTTTTGTAGAGGTTTCGGACAAGTAGGTCTAAATAGGCCTTTCAATGGACCCGTTGGAATTTTAACTGAGTAAAAAGTACAGAAATTGAGGTTTTGCAATATAATTGTGTCGAAAAGCTCCTAATTAATTACATGAACTCCTAAATTTTGATTAAGACTTGTTTTGCGGTCCTTTTTGTAGAGGTTTCGGACGAGCGGGTCGAAATGGGCCTTTCAATGGACCCGTTGGAATTTTAACTGAGTAAAATGTACATAAATTGAAATTTGTCAATATAATTGTGTTGAAAAGCTCCTAATCAATTATTTGAACTCGTACTATTTGAATAAAACATTTTTGCAGTCCTTTTTGTAGAGGTTTCGGACGAGCAGGTCTAAATGGGCCTTTCAATAGACCCGTTGGAATTTTAACTGAGTAAAAAGTACAGAAATTGAGGTTTTGCAATATAATTGTGTTGAAAAGCTCCTAATCAATTATTTGAACTCCTAATATTTGAATAAAACCTTTTTGCAGTCCTTTTTGTAGAGGTTTCGGACGAGCAGGTTTAAATGGGCCTTTCAATGGACCCGTTGGAATTTTAACTGAGTAAAAAGTACAGAAATTGATGTTTTAAAATATAATTGTGTTGAAAGCTCCTAATAAATTATTTGAACACCTAAAATTTGAATAAAACATTTTTGCAGTCCTTTTTGTAGAGGTTTCGGACGAGCGGGTCGAAATGGGCCTTTCAATGGACCCGTTGGAATTTTATCTGTGTAAAAAGTACAGAAATTGAGGTTTTGCAATATAATTGTTTTGAAAAGCTCCTAATCAATTATTTGAACTCCTAATATTTGAATAAAACCTTTTTGCGGTCCTTTTTGTAGAGGTTTCGGACGAGTAGGACTAAATAGGCCTTTCAATGGACCCGTTGGAATTTTAACTGAGTAAAAAGTACAGAAATTGAGGTTTTGCAATATAATTGTGTTGAAAAGATCCTAATCAATTACATGAACTCCTAAATTTTGATTAAGACTTGTTTTGCGGTCCTTTTTGTAGAGGTTTCGGACGAGCGGGTCGAAATGGGCCTTTTAATGGACCCGTTGGAATTTTAACTGAGTAAAAAGTACATAAATTGAAATTTTGCAATATAATTGTGTTGAAAAGCTCCTAATCAATTATTTGAACTCTTACTATTTGAATAAAACATTTTTGCAGTCCTTTTTGTAGAGGTTTTGGACGAGCAGGTCTAAATGGGCCTTTCAATGGACCTGTTGGAATTTTAACTGAGTTAAAAGTACAGAAATTGAGGTTTTGCAATATAATTGTGTTGAAAAGCTCCTAATCAATTATTTGAACTCCTAATATTTGAATAAAACATTTTTGCGGTCCTTTTAGAAGAGGTTTCGGACGAGCAGGTCTAAATGGGCCTTTCAATGGACCCGTTGGAATTTTAACTAAGTAAAAAGTATAGAAATTGAGGTTTTGCAATATAATCGTGTTGAAAAGCTCCTAATCAATTATTTGAACTCCTAATATTTGAATAAAACATTTTTGCGGTCCTTTTTGTAGAGGTTTCGGAGGAGCAGGTCGAAATGGGCCTATCAATGGACCCGTTGGAATTTTAACTAAGTAAAAAGTACAGAAATTGAGGTTTTGCAATATAATTGTGTTGAAAAGTTCCTAATCAATTATTTGAACTCCTAATATTTGAATAAAAGCTTTTTGCGGTCCTTTTTGTAGAGGTTTCGGACGAGTAGGTCTAAATGGGCCTTTCAATGGACCCGTTGGAATTTTAACTGAGTAAAAAGTACAGAAATTGAGGTTTTGCAATATAATTGTGTTAAAAAGCTCCTAATCAATTATTTGAACTCCTAATATTTGAATAAAACATTTTTGCGGTCCTTTTTGTAGAGGTTTCGGAGGAGCAGGTCGAAATGGGCCTTTCAATGGACCCGTTGGAATTTTAACGGAGTAAAAAGTACAGAAATTGAGGTTTCGCAATATAATTGTGTTGGAAAGCTCCTAATCAATTACATGAACTCCTAATATTTGAATAAAACTTGTTTTGTAGTCCTTTTTGTAGAGGTTTCGGACGAGCAGGTCGAAATGGGCCTTTCAATGGACCCGTTGGAATTTTAACTGAGTAAAAAGTACAGAAATTGATGTTTTAAAATATAATTGTTTTGAAAAGCTCCTAATAAATTATTTGAACACCTAAAATTTGAATAAAACATTTTTGCAGTCCTTTTTGTAGAGGTTTCGGACGAGCGGGTCGAAATGGGCCTTTCAATGGACCCGTTGGAATTTTAACTGAGTAAAAAGTACAGAAATTGAGGTTTTGCAATATAACTGTGTTGAAAAGCTCCTAATCAATTATTTGAACTCCTAATATTTGAATAAAACCTTTTTGCGGTCCTATTTGTAGAGGTTTCGGACGAGCAGGTCTAAATGGGCCTTTCAATGGACCCGTTGGAATTTTAACTGAGTAAAAAGTACAGAAATTGAGGTTTCGCAATATAATTGTGTTGAAAAGCTCCTAATCAATGACATGAACTCCTAATATTTGAATAAAACTTGTTTTGTAGTCCTTTTTGTAGAGGTTTCGGACGAGCAGGTCGAAATGGGCCTTTCAATGGACCCGTTGGAATTTTAACTGAGTAAAAAGTACATAAATTGATGTTTTAAAATATAATTGTGTTGAAAAGCTCCTAATAAATTATTTGAACACCTAAAATTTGAATAAAACCTTTTTGCGGTCGTTTTTGTAGAGGTTTCGGACGAGTAGGTCTAAATAGGCCTTTCAATGGACCCGTTAGAATTTTAACTGAGTAAAATGTACAGAAATTGAGGTTTTGCAATATAATTGTGTTGAAAAGATCCTAATTAATTACATGAACTCCTAAATTTTGATTAAGACTTGTTTTGTGGTCCTTTTTGTAGAGGTTTCGGATGAGCGGGTCGAAATGGGCCTTTCAATGGACCCGTTGGAATTTTAACTGAGTAAAAAGTACATAAATTGAACTTTTGCAATATAATTGTGTTGAAAAGCTCCTAATCAATTATTTGAACTCTTACTATTTGAATAAAACATTTTTGCAGTCCTTTTTGTAGAGGTTTCGGACGAGCAGGTCTAAATGGGCCTTTCAATGGACCCGTTGGAATTTTAACTGAGTAAAAAGTATAGAAATTGAGGTTTTGCAATATAATTGTGTTGAAAAGCTCCTAATCAATTATTTGAACTCCTAATATTTTAATACAACATTTTTGCAGTCCTTTTTGTAGAGGTTTCGGACGAGCAGGTCTAAATGGGCCTTTCAATAGACCCGTTGGAATTTTAACTGAGTAAAAAGTACAGAAATTGAGGTTTTGGAATATAATTGTGTTGAAAAGCTCCTAATCAATTATTTGAACTCCTAATATTTGAATAAAACCTTTTTGCAGTCCTTTTTGTAGAGGTTTCGGACGAGCAGGTTTAAATGGGCCTTTCAATGGACCCGTTGGAATTTTAACTGAGTAAAAAGTACAGAAATTGATGTTTTAAAATATAATTGTGTTGAAAGCTCCTAATAAATTATTTGAACACCTAAAATTTGAATAAAACATTTTTGCAGTCCTTTTTGTAGAGGTTTCGGACGAGCGGGTCGAAATGGGCCTTTCAATGGACCCGTTGGAATTTTAACTGTGTAAAAAGTACAGAAATTGAGGTTTTGCAATATAATTGTTTTGAAAAGCTCCTAATCAATTATTTGAACTCCTAATATTTGAATAAAACCTTTTTGCGGTCGTTTTTGTAGAGGTTTCGGACGAGTAGGTCTAAATAGGCCTTTCAATGGACCCGTTGGAATTTTAACTGAGTAAAATGTACAGAAATTGAGGTTTTGCAATATAATTGTGTTGAAAAGCTCCTAATCAATTACATGAACTCCTAAATTTTGATTAAGACTTGTTTTGCGGTCCTTTTTGTAGAGGTTTCGGACGAGCGGGTCGAAATGGGCCTTTCAATGGACCCGTTGGAATTTTAACTGAGTAAAAAGTACATAAATTGAAATTTTGCAATATAATTGTGTTGAAAAGCTCCTAATCAATTATTTGAACTCTTACTATTTGAATAAAACATTTTTGCAGTCCTTTTTGTAGAGGTTTCGGACGAGCAGGTCTAAATGGGCCTTTCAAAGGACCCGTTGGAATTTTAACTGAGTTAAAAGTACAGAAATTGAGGTTTTGCAATATAATTGTGTTGAAAAGCTCCTAATCAATTATTTGAACTCCTAATATTTGAATAAAACATTTTTGCGGTCCTTTTTGTAGAGGTTTCGGACGAGCAGGTCTAAATGGGCCTTTCAATGGACCCGTTGGAATTTTAACTGAGTAAAAAGTATAGAAATTGAGGTTTTGCAATATAATCGTGTTGAGAAGCTCCTAATCAATTATTTGAACTCCTAATATTTGAATAAAACATTTTTGCGGTCCTTTTTGTAGAGGTTTCGGAGGAGCAGGTCGAAATGGGCCTTTCAATGGACCCGTTGGAATTTTAACTGAGGAAAAAGTACAGAAATTGAGGTTTTGTAATATAATTGTGTTGAAAAGTTCCTAATCAATTATTTGAACTCCTAATATTTGAATAAAAGCTTTTTGCGGTCCTTTTTGTAGAGGTTTCGGACGAGTAGGTCTAAATGGGCCTTTCAATGGACCCGTTTGAATTTTAACTGAGTAAAAAGTACAGAAATTGAGGTTTTGCAATATAATTGTGTTAAAAAGCTCCTAATCAATTATTTGAACTCCTAATATTTGAATAAAACGTTTTTGCGGTCCTTTTTGTAGAGGTTTCGGAGGAGCAGGTCGAAATGGGCCTTTCAATGGACCCGTTGGAATTTTAACTGAGTAAAAATTACAGAAATTGAGGTTTCGCAATATAATTGTGTTGAAAAGCTCCTAATCAATTACATGAACTCCTAATATTTGAATAAAACTTGTTTTGTAGTCCTTTTTGTAGAGGTTTCGGACGAGCAGGTCGAAATGGGCCTTTCAATGGACCCGTTGGAATTTTAACTGAGTAAAAAGTACAGAAATTTATGTTTTAAAATATAATTGTGTTGAAAAGCTCCTAATAAATTATTTGAACACCTAAAATTTGAATAAAACATTTTTGCAGTCCTTTTTGTAGAGGTTTCGGACGAGCGGGTCGAAATGGGCCTTTCAATGGACCCGTTGGAATTTTAACTGAATAAAAAGTACAGAAATTGAGGTTTTGCAATATAACTGTGTTGAAAAGCTCCTAATCAATTATTTGAACTCCTAATATTTGAATAAAACCTTTTTGCGATCCTTTTTGTAGAGGTTTCGGACGAGCAGGTCTAAATGGGCCTTTCAATGGACCCGTTGGAATTTTAACTGAGTAAAAAGTACAGAAATTGAGGTTTCGCAATATAATTGTGTTGAAAAGCTCCTAATCAATGACATGAACTCCTAATATTTGAATAAAACTTGTTTTGTAGTCCTTTTTGTAGAGGTTTCGGACGAGCAGGTCGAATTGGGCCTTTCAATGGACCCGTTGGAATTTTAACTGAGTAAAAAGTACAGAAATTGATGTTTTAAAATATAATTGTGTTGAAAAGCTCCTAATAAATTATTTGAACACCTAAAATTTGAATAAAACATTTTTGCAATCCTTTTTGTAGAGGTTTCGGACGAGCGGGTCGAAATGGGCCTTTCAATGGACCTGTTGGAATTTTAACTGAGTAAAAAGTACAGAAATTGAGGTTTTGCAATATAATTGTGTTGAAAAGCTCCTAATCAATTATTTGAACTCCTAATATTTGAATAAAACCTTTTTGCGGTCCTTTTTGTAGAGGTTTCGGACGAGTAGGTCTAAATAGGCCTTTCAATGGACCCGTTGGAATTTTAACTGAGTAAAAAGTACAGAAACTGAGGTTTTGCAATATAATTGTGTTGAAAAGCTCCTAATTAATTACATGAACTCCTAAATTTTGATTAAGACTTGTTTTGCGGTCCTTTTTGTAGAGGTTTCGGAAGAGCGGGTCGAAATGGGCCTTTCAATGGACTCGTTGGAATTTTAACTGAGTAAAAAGTACATAAATTGAAATTTTGCAATATAATTGTGTTGAAAAGCTCCTAATCAATTATTTGAACTCTTACTATTTGAATAAAACATTTTTGCAGTCCTTTTTGTAGAGGTTTCGGACGAGCAGGTCTAAATGGGCCTTTCAATGGACCCGTTGGAATTTTAATTGAGTAAAAAGTATAGAAATTGAGGTTTTGCAATATAATTGTGTTGAAAAGCTCCTAATCAATTATTTGAACTCCTAATATTTTAATACAACATTTTTGCAGTCCTTTTTGTATTGGTTTCGGACGAGCAGGTCTAAATGGGCCTTTCAATAGACCCGTTGGAATTTTAACTAAGTAAAAAGTACAGAAATTGAGGTTTTGCAATATAATTGTGTTGAAAAGCTCCTAATCAATTATTTGAACTCCTAATATTTGAATAAAACCTTTTTGCAGTCCTTTTTGTAGAGGTTTCGGACGAGCAGGTTTAAATGGGCCTTTCAATGGACCCGTTGGAATTTTAACTGAGTAAAAAGTACAGAAATTGATGTTTTAAAATATAATTGTGTTGAAAAGCTCCTAATAAATTATTTGAACACCTAAAATTTGAATAAAACATTTTTGCAGTCCTTTTTGTAGAGGTTTCGGACGAGCGGGTCGAAATGGGCCTTTCAATGGACCCGTTGGAATTTTAACTGAGTAAAAAGTACAGAAATTGAGGTTTTGCAATATAATTGTTTTGAAAAGGTCCTAATCAATTATTTGAACTCCTAATATTTGAATAAAACCTTTTTGCGGTCCTTTTTGTAGAGGTTTCGGACGAGTAGGTCTAAATAGGCCTTTCAATGGACCCGTTGGAATTTTAACTGAGTAAAAAGTACAGAAATTGAGGTTTTGCAATATAATTGTGTTGAAAAGCTCCTAATCAATTACATGAACTCCTAAATTTTGATTAAGACTTGTTTTGCGTTCCTTTTTTTAGAGGTTTCGGACGAGCGGGTCGAAATGGGCCTTTCAATGGACCCGTTGGAATTTTAACTGAGTAAAAAGTACATAAATTGAGGTTTTGCAATATAATTGTGTTGAAAAGCTCCTAATCAATTATTTGAACTCCTAATATTTGAATAAAACCTTTTTGCGGTCCTTTTTGTAGAGGTTTCAGACGAGCATGTCTAAATGGGCCTTTCAATGGACCTGTTGGAATTTTAACTGAGTAAAAAGTACAGAAATTGAGGTTTTGCAATATAATTGTGTTGAAAAGCTCCTAATCAATTACATGAACTCCTAATATTTGAATAAAACTTGTTTTGCAGTCCTTTTTGTAGAGGTTTCAGACGAGCAGGTCGAAATGGGCCTTTCAATGGACCCGTTGGAATTTTAACTGAGTAAAAAGTACAGAAATTGAGGTTTTGATATATAATTGTGTTGAAAAGCTCCTAATAAATTATTTGAACACCTAAAATTTGAATAAAACATTTTTGCAGTCCTTTTTGTAGAGGTTTCGGACGAGCGGGTTGAAATGGGCCTTTCAATGGATTCGTTGGAATTTTAACTAAGTAAAAAGTACATAAATTGAAATTTTGCAATACAATTGTGTTGAAAAGCTCCTAATCAATTATTTGAACTCTTACTATTTGAATAAAACATTTTTGCAGTCCTTTTTGTAGAGGTTTCGGACGAGCGGGTCTAAATGGGCCTTTCAATGGACCCGTTGGAAATTTAACTGAGTAAAAAGTACAGAAATTGAGGTTTTGCAATATAATTGTGTTGAAAAGCTCCTAATCAATTATTTGAACTCCTAAAATTTGAATAAAACATTTTTGCAGTCCTTTTTGTTGAGGTTTCGGACGAGCGGGTCGAAATGGGCCTTTCATTGGACTCGTTAGAATTTTAACTGAGTAAAAAGTACAGAAATTGAGGTTTTGCAATATAATTGTGTTGAAAAACTCCTAATCAATTATTTGAACTCCTAATATTTGAATAAAACATTTTTGCAGTCCTTTTTGTAGAGGTTTCAGACGATAAGGTATAAATGGGCCTTTCAATGGACCCGTTGGAATTTTAACTGAGTAAAAAGTACAGAAATTGAGGTTTTGCAATATAATTGTGTTGAAAAGCTCCTAATCAATTATTTGAACTCCTAATATTTGAATAAAACCTTTTTGCGGTCCTTTTTGTAGAGGTTTCGAACGAGCATGTCGAAATGTGCCTTTCAATGGACCCGTTGGAATTTTAACTGAGTAAAAAGTATAGAAATTGAGGTTTTGCAATATAATTGTGTTGAAAAGCTCCTAATCAATTATTTGAACTCCTAATATTTGAATAAAACATTTTTGCGGTCCTTTTTGTAGAGGTTTCGGAGGAGCAGGTCGAAATGGGCCATTCAATGGACCCGTTTGAATTTTAACAAAGTAAAAAGTACAGAAATTGAGGTTTTGCAATATAATTGTGTTGAAAAGCTCCTAATCAATTACATGAACTCCTAATATTTGAATAAAACTTGTTTTGCAGTCCTTTTTGTAGAGGTTTCAGACGAGTAGGTCGAAATGGGCCTTTCAATGGACCCGTTGGAATTTTAAATGAGTAAAAAGTACAGAAATTGAGGTTTTTCAATATAATTGTGTTGAAAAGCTCCTAATCAATTACATGAACACCTAAAATTTGATTAAAACTTGTTTTGCGGTCCTTTTTGTAGAGGATTTGGACGAGCGGGTCGAAATGGGCCTTTCAATGGACCTGTTGGAATTTTAACTGAGTAAAAAGTTCAGAAATTGAGTTTTTGGAATATAATTGTGTTCAAAAGCTCCAAATCAATTATTTGAACTCCTAATATTTGAATAAAACATTTTTTGCTGTAACCCCCTCGTCCCGGTCTGGCCGGATGACCGGCCCGAGTGAGCTACACGGGGAAAACCGAGTGAAAACTCCCTAAGGAACTCTCCCTCGGTTAGCAACCCTATATTTTTTTTTCATTTTAATCTTGTCTAGATGAAAATTACATCCTAAGGGATTATACAGCGGAACAATATTTTCGAAGCAATCAGACGAACCCAAACTAACATTTAAAAGCCCATTTATAAAGTTATCCTGCAGGCGGTATCGATACCCTTAAGGGGGTATCGATACCCCTTTGACTAGGTCAACAGGGTTTGGTCAACCTGAGGAGATAGTATCGATACCCCAAATGAGGGTATCGATACCCTCCCCTAAAGTTGACTTCCCACGGTCAAAGCCAAGACAACGGTATCGATACCCTAGAGGCCAGTATCGATACCAAAATCGACAGTGGCTCCAGTGGCCAAAAAGGTATCGATACTCCCCCCGAGTATCGATACACGAGGCCTGAAACCACAGGGTAGTATCGATACCAGATCAACGGTATCGATACCCCAGCTACGAAACTGCAGGTTTGAGCTGATTTAGAGCACAAGGAGGCCCCTAAATCCCTCTAACACTTCAACCAACACACTAACATCAATCCCTAAGGCAAACCAACCATAAAAGCATACATATTTAAGCCAAGGGAGTCAATCAAACATGGATTTAAGCATTCATATATAGCATTCTAGTTAAAGAGCAATTCATGCAATATTGGCATACTCAAACACAAAAGACCTTAAAAGGGACAAGACATCTTGAAAGGTTTGCACTCGTACACTATGCAACCTAAACATTCTAAAACATGCCATCAAACATCAAACATTCATCATAGTATAACCTGCTTACAAACCATGATCAAACCAAAAACAACATCAATCAAATGAGTCACACACGCTCATACAAAGACCCTTGCCACATTGCTAGCTATTACAAAATCGATAACCATACTTGAGCTACAAACTTGGAAGCCCTTCTTGCCTTGCCTCGAGCTAACACCACGCTAATGATCTGCATTGTTGAACATTGAGAGCGTAAGCTATAAGCTTAGTGAGGGTGCTCTAAAACGAAAAACATCAACAATGCAGGGTTCAAGCATGTAATCCTAATCTCACACATATCAAGCATTGCATATAATCAAGTAGACCTAGCTAGTCTTTCAAGTGGCAAATATGGTCTCTCAATCCTAGCAAGATTTTAACATCAATATAGATCATCATGCAACAACACCATATGCCTCAATCACATATCACCATCATATATCACAATACATGAACAAGTTAATTGGCCACTTTAATTACCCTGATTGCGCGGATTTAAACCTTGACAACACTTTACCTCGGTGGGATTTCACTCATCACCGGACCTTGCATGTGCGGGATTCCACTCATCGCCACATGCCCTACGGATGGGATTCCACTCATCATCCCGTAGAAATATATGAATAGCTTCCGGTGGAATGTTACATCACCGTACTCCTCCTTGATGACTTAACGCCATCAAGGCCACGTACGTTTTGACTCAATTTGTGTGCACACTATCCTAATGATCGATCATTTACAACCGGTAATTTTTAGTGCCAATTTTCATAATTACATCATATATAAACATCATCCACCACAATACATGCTCATCACATATCAACTCATCATGATATACATACAAGTATCAATTAACCACGAATCAAGAGTATAGCTAGTAAGCACAAGAGCACATGGATATCAAAGGCTAAGCTATCAACTTGAATCAACTAGAAGTGGCTTACCAAGCACACTTCACCCACACACACACACTCGAACCAAACTTTAAAAACAAGTTGAACCACTCACCGCCCTTCCTTAGCAAATCGAACAATCCTCCTACGCACCCGGATTCGGTCCCAAAGCTCCTTCAACGTTTCCCCTTGCTTCTAGCCAAGCAAAACACACTTATTACACCACAATTCGATGCTAAAGCTCAACTATCAATTCACTTCACAACCATAAACCAAATTTCACAAATTCCCCAAATCACAAAATCTCCCAAAACTCAATTTTCGTGCTTCCCAAAACCCTTGCTGAAAAACCCACTTCCAAACACCCAAATGGCTTCCAAAGCATCCCAAAACACCCTCCTAACCTAGGTAGACCATCAGCCCCTCATTTACAACATTAAACCTCCCAAAAACCTAAGTTTTCATACTCTAAAATCTACCTCAAGAGCATGCTACGAATTTTTACCCAAATTCGACCAAATTGACATATGTTACATCTTTTAACATGATTAACTAAAACCCCAACATGATTTAACAAAACAAATTAAAAAGCCCCATCAAAAACCCCAAATTTCATATGAACCCTAATTTTCAAAACCCAATGTTTTTGAAATCCAAGACCATGGTTAGATATAGGTTGAAGAGGAGAGTTAGAAAACATAATTACCTTTGCAAAACACCTTGAATCGAAGTAGCAATCCTATGGAATAGTAACTACGTTTTAAGAGGGTTTTGGAGAGGGTTTGGGGTGTTTAAAATTAAAGATGGGGAAAGGTGAGAAAGATGACAACTTTATTTTAAAGTTGTCTTGCTTTTAAATGTTTTTGGTTTAATTACCACATAGGTCCTTCCCTCTTTTACAAAAGCTCAATTAGATCCAATTTAGGTTGAAATGATTTTTAATTAAATTTTATTGACTCGAACTAAAAACCCGGTTAACTCCTAGGCCCAAAACACGGGCGTTACAACTCTCTCCCACTTAAGGAATTTCGTCCCCGAAATTACCTGACTGAAAGAGATACGGAAACTGCTTTTCCATATCCTCCTTCCTCTCCCAAGTGGCCTCGTCCACACCTCTACGTTGCCACCGCACCTTTACTAGCTCAATTGACCTACCCCTCAATACCTTACTGTCAGAGCCAAGATCTCAACGGGCTCTTCCTCATAAGTCAAATCCGGATTCAATTCAATTTCTTCTACGGGCATAACATGTGATGGATCAGACCTATACTTACGAAGCATGGAGACATGGAATACATCGTGTATCTTCTCTAACTCGGATGGCAAGCGCAACTGATAAGCAACGGGACCAACTCTCTTCACAATCTCATACGGTCCTATGTACCTCGGACTCAACTTCCCCTTTCGGCCAAATCTCATCACTTTCTTCCACGGAGACACCTTCAAAAACACCTTCTCACCCACTAAGAATTCAACTTCCTTCCTCTTCAAATCGGCATAGGACTTCTGCCTATCCGAAGCAGCCTTCAAACGATCACAAATAAATTTTACCTTGTCGGTTGTCCCTTTTAGCAAATCCGGCATAGGTAACAGTTTCTGTCCTACCTCGGCCCAACACACTGGAGTTCTACACTTCCGGCCATACAAGGCCTCATACGGAGCCATCTGAATGCTCGACTGAAAACTGTTATTGTACGCAAACTCTATTAGAGGCAGATGCTTCTCCCAAGTACCCTGAAAGTCAATGATACAACATTGCAACATATCCTCTAAGATCTGAATAACCCTCTCTGACTGACCATCTGACTGTGGATGATAAGAAGTGCTGAAGTTCAAACGGGTACCCAAAGCTGTATGCAGACACTCCCAAAATCTCGAAGTAAACCGCGGATCTCTGTCCGACACAATGGACTTCGGCACACCATGTAGCCTCACAATCTCACCAATGTACAAATCGGCCAATCTATCTAAGGTGTAAGTAGTGTTGACTGCCAAGAAGTGAGCACACTTCGTAAAACGATCCACTATCACCCAAACTGAGTTCTTCCTCGTAGGTGTCAAAGGCAAACCCGAAACAAAATCCATGGTGATGTTCTCCCATTTCCATTCCGGAATTCTCAACGGCTGTAACAACCCTGAGGGAACCTGATGTTCCGCCTTCACTCTCTGACACACTAGGCACTTACTCACAAAGTCGGCTACATCTCTCTTCAAGCCAACCCAAAAGTACTCATTCTTCAAATCACGGTACATCTTCGTACTTCCAGGATGCATAGCAAACGGACTACTGTGGGCTTCAGTCAAGATCGTACGTCTCAAATCACTGTCTTCAGGCACAACTATTCTGTCCTTGAAACATAAGACCCCATCGGAACTGAAACTGTAGTCTGAAGATCTACCTTCGACTATATCTTGCACGTGAGGTGCCAAAGATCTATCTAAGAGCTGTTTCTCCCGAATCATCTGACCTAGAGTAGGTCTAACCTGAAGCTCGGCTACTAAGCCACCATCCCCGGACAAACTCAATCTAGCAAACATGGCTCTCAAGTCCACGACCACCTTCCTACTCAATGCATCGGCCACTACATTGGCCTTACCCGGATGGTACTCAATAGTAAGATCATAGTCCTTTAGGAACTCTAACCATCTACGCTGTCTGAGATTCAAATCTCGCTGAGTCATAATGTACTTCAAACTCTTGTGGTCGGTGTATACTGTGCATTTCTCACCATACAAATAGTGCCTCCAAATCTTTAGAGCAAACACAACTGCAGCTAACTCTATGTCATGGGTCGGATAGTTGCGCTCATGAGTCTTCAACTGTCTTGAGGCATAAGCCACTACTCTTCGGTCTTGCATCAGAACACATCCTAACCCTACATACGAGGCATCACTATAAATCACATAGTCCTTCCCGGACTCAGGCTGAATCAAGATCGGTGCTTGGGTCAAAGCTTCTTTCAATTTTTCAAAGGCTCTCTGTCTAGCATCTGTCCACTCAAACTGAACACTCTTCTGTAGTAGCTGTGTCAACGGTGCGGCTAATTTAGAGAAACCTTCAAAAAATCTTCTATAGTATCCGGCTAAGCCCAGGAAGCTACGTACTTCTGTCACTGACTTCGGTTGCTTCCACTCAACAATGGCTTCAATCTTCTTCGGATCAACTCTAATGCCTTCAGCTGACACTACATGTCCTAAGAAGACTACTTCCCGGATCCAGAATTCACACTTGCTGAGCTTCGCATACAACTGATGATCTAACAAAGTCTTCAAAACAAGTCTCAAATGTCGGTCATGGTCTTCTTCAGTTCGCGAGTACACCAAGATGTCATCAATAAATACAACCACAAACTGATCTAGATACTGATGAAAAATCCTATTCATCATGTCCATGAAAGCTGCCGGTGCATTAGTCAACCCAAATGGCATGACTAAAAACTCATAGTGTCCATACCTAGTCCTAAAGGCCGTCTTCGGTACATCAACCTCTCTAACCTTTAGCTGGTAGTTACCTGATCTCAAATCAATCTTCGAAAAGACCGATGCTCCTCTCAACTGATCAAACAAGTCGTCAATTCTAGGCAACGGATATTTGTTCTTCACTGTCAACTGATTTAACTGTCTGTAATCTATGCACATTCTCATACTCCCATCTTTCTTTTTCACAAACAATACTGGTGCACCCCAAGGTGAAGAACTAGGCCTAATAAAACCTCTATCTGTCAATTCTTGCAACTGAGTCTTCAACTCTTTCAATTCTTTCGGTGCCATACGATACGGAGCAATCGAAACAGGAGCTGAATTTGAATAAGTCTCAATGCTGAACTCTACCTCTCTGTCCGGTGGTAACCCTGGCAATTCTTCCGGAAACACACTAGGAAAATCACATACTGTCTGGATGTCCTGAGGTCTAACCTCACTCATGTTAGGGTTCATCACATACGCTAAGTATGCTTCACACCCCAACTCAACTAACCTCTTAGCCTCTAACACTGAAACCACATTGGACAAGAACTTCACATTCTCACCCACCACTACAATCTCATAATCATCTGTGAGCTTCAAAGAAATCCGTTTAGTTTCAAAATCTATCCTAGCTCTATGCTCCGTGAGCCAGTCCATACCCAGAATCACATCAAAACCATAGAAGGGAAGTTCCATCATACCCACCGGAAACAAATGCCCCTGAACCATCAACGGACACCTTCGGTACATCTTCCTAACCACTACCGTGTCCCCAAAGAAACTAGTAACACTAACTCCTACCTCTAACAACTCACAAGGCAAATTCAAAGACTGTGCATGCTCACTCAATATGTAGGAATGTGTAGACCCAGAGTCAATCAAAGAAAGCAATCCCAAAGACTATATCGAGAAGTTACCTGCGATCACATCGGTGTCATGCTGCTCCCCGCGCTGAGCGTAAACCCTAGCCTGTCCTCCGCCCTCCGGCTGGACTGCAACAACATGAGCTAAATTCCTCTGACCATCGTTCCTCGGCTGGAAGTTACCTCTGCCGCGCCCGCGGCCTCTCTGAAAGTCATTGGCTCTAGCAGAAGCCTGAGCTGGTGTCTGTCCCACCTGATGTGGACAGTCACGCCTAATGTGGTCTCTAGCACCACAACTCCAACAGGAATGATAATTCCCCCAACACTCTCCGGTGTGGTTCCTCCCGCAGGTAGCACATGTGGGCAACTTCCCACCAGCTCTCTGACCCTGATGGCCCCTACCGTGGTTACCGCCACCACGCCTATGATCAAACTGATGTCGGTTGTCCCGATGCCTCTTGGCATCACCTCTATCAAAGTTGCTGGACCTCTTACCTGAACTAGATCCACCTGACCGCCTGGTCAAACTCAAACTGTGCTCCAAGTCCTTGGCCCTCGAGACCAAGACATCAAAATCAATGTAATCAGAAGCTAGAGTATAAGTCTTGATTTCTTCACTCAGCCCATAACGGAAACGGTTACAACGCTCCACCTCAGTAGGTACAAGCTCAGGTGCATACTGACTCAATCTGACAAATTTAATCTCATAGTCGGTCACAGACATGTTTCCCTGAAGCAGTGCCATAAACTCTCTCTTCCTCTCATCGAGGTATCGCGGACCCAGATACTTCTTCCGGAAAGCTGTCTCAAAGAACCCCCAAGTGATCTCGGTCTCATCCATCCCCGAAGTAACGGTGACCCACCAGGTGTAGGCATCACCCTGAAGCAGGGACTCAACACATCCCAACTTGCGCTCACCAGTACATCCCATCTGAGCAAGAATACGCACGGTCTTCTCAAACCACAACTCTGACCTCTCTGGAGTAGCACCTCTAAACTCTTCGGCCCCAAGGCCCCGAAGTCTCTCTAATGGCAACCCGGTGCCCTCACCCTGATGATGAGCCGCCTGACCTCCAGCTACTGCAGCCTGGAATGCTCCGGCTATTGCCTGAACCAACGGAGCTAAGTCAAAATCCGGCCGGTCCTTGGCCACCTTGGCCTCCTTGTGGTCCCATTCCTTCGGGCCCGGCCTCGCCTCCCACTCCCGGTGGAGGAGGTGGTGGTGGTGGAGGTGGTGGAGGAGCTCCAACTCCAACCACTGGCTCTCCCACTTGAGCCTCAACTCTCACAACTGGCTCAACTCTCGGAGCCTCTGCCCGTGGTTCCGGTCGAACCATCCTAGGCCTCCCACGTGGTCTCATGGTTCAACTAGCAAGGTAAAACTACAACAAGAAATAGATAAGGATTACGTTAGTCAAAGCAAGGGTCCAATAGTGCTCAAGTATTCCTCTTTCAAAAATCTTTTTAAATTAAGTAGTAGTAGCAATGGGCACACACTCACACGAGACACGACAATTCATGCATTCAAAACATCATATGATCATTCAAGCATCAAGGATTCATGGCAAATCATGCATCGAACAACACAAGCATTTAACACATTAATCTTACCTCACTTACCTGCCCGAGGTCTCGGTAACCTCAGGCTCTGATACCAACAAATGTAACCCCCTCGTCCCGGTCTGGCCGGATGACCGGTCCGAGTGAGCTACACGGGGAAAACCGAGTGAAAACTCCCTAAGGAACTCTCCCTCGGTTAGCAACCCTATATTTTTTTTTTCATTTTAATCTTGTCTAGATGAAAATTACATCCTAAGGGATCATACAGCGGAACAATATTTTCGAAGCAATCAGACGAACCCAAACTAACATTTAAAAGCCCATTTATAAAGTTATCCTGCAGGCGGTATCGATACCCTTAAGGGGGTATCGATACCCCTTTGACTAGGTCAACAGGGTTTGGTCAACCTGAGGAGACAGTATCGATACCCCAAATGAGGGTATCGATACCCTCCCCTAAAGTTGACTTCCCACGGTCAAAGCCAAGACAACGGTATCGATACCCTAGAGGCCAGTATCGATACCGAAATCGACAGTGGCTCCAGTGGCCAAAAAGGTATCGATACTCTCCCCGAGTATCGATACACGAGGCCTGAAACCACAGGGTAGTATCGATACCAGATCAACGGTATCGATACCCCAGCTACGAAACTGCAGGTTTGAGCTGATTTAGAGCACAAGGAGGCCCCTAAATCCCTCTAACACTTCAATCAACACACTAACATCAATCCCTAAGGCAAACCAACCATAAAAGCATACATATTTAAGCCAAGGGAGTCAATCAAACATGGATTTAAGCATTCATATATAGCATTCTAGTTAAAGAGCAATTCATGCAATATTGGCATACTCAAACACAAAAGACCTTAAAAGGGACAAGACATCTTGAAAGGTTTGCACTCGTACACTATGCAACCTAAACATTCTAAAACATGCCATCAAACATCAAACATTCATCATAGTATAACCTGCTTACAAACCATGATCAAACCAAAAACAACATCAATCAAATGAGTCACACACGCTCATACAAAGACCCTTGCCACATTGCTAGCTATTACAAAATCGATAACCATACTTGAGCTAAAAACTTAGAAGCCCTTCTTGCCTTGCCTCGAGCTAACACCACGCTAATGATCTGCATTGTTGAACATTGAGAGCGTAAGCTATAAGCTTAGTGAGGGTGCTCTAAAACGAAAAACATCAACAATGCAGGGTTCAAGCATGTAATCCTAATCTCACACATATCAAGCATTGCATATAATCAAGTAGACCTAGCTAGTCTTTCAAGTGGCAAATATGGTCTCTCAATCCTAGCAAGATTTTAACATCAATATAGATCATCATGCAACAACACCATATGGCTCAATCACATATCACCATCATATATCACAATACATGAACAAGTTAATTGGCCACTTTAATTACCCCGATTGCGCGGATTTAAACCTTGACAACACTTTACCTCGGTGGGATTTCACTCATCACCGGACCTTGCATGTGCGGGATTCCACTCATCGCCACATGCCCTACGGATGGGATTCCACTCATCATCCCGTAGAAATATATGAATAGCTTCCGGTGGAATGTTACATCACCGTACTCCTCCTTGATGACTTAACGCCATCAAGGCCACGTACGTTTTGACTCAATTTGTGTGCACACTATCCTAATGATCGATCATTTACAACCGGTAATTTTTAGTGCCAATTTTCATAATTACATCATATATAAACATCATCCACCACAATACATGCTCATCACATATCAACTCATCATGATAAACATACAAGTATCAATTAACCACGAATCAAGAGTATAGCTAGTAAGCACAAGAGCACATGGATATCAAAGGCTAAGCTATCAACTTGAATCAACTAGAAGTGGCTTACCAAGCACACTTCACCCAGACACACACACTCGAACCAAACTTTAAAAACAAGTTGAACCACTCACCGCCCTACCTTAGCAAATCGAACAATCCTCCTACGCACCCGGATTCGGTCCCAAAGCTCCTTCAACGTTTCCCCTTGCTTCTAGCCAAGCAAAACACACTTATTACACCACAATTCGATGCTAAAGCTCAACTATCAATTCACTTCACAACCATAAACCAAATTTCACAAATTCCCCAAATCACAAAATCTCCCAAAACTCAATTTTCGTGCTTCCCAAAACCCTTGCTGAAAAACCCACTTCCAAACACCCAAATGGCTTCCAAAGCATCCCAAAACACCCTCCTAACCTAGGTAGACCATCAGCCCCTCATTTACAACATTAAACCTCCCAAAAACCTAAGTTTTCATACTCTAAAATCTACCTCAAGAGCATGCTACGAATTTTTACCCAAATTCGACCAAATTGACATATGTTACATCTTTTAACATGATTAACTAAAACCCCAACATGATTTAACAAAACAAATTAAAAAGCCCCATCAAAAACCCCAAATTTCATATGAACCCTAATTTTCAAAACCCAATGTTTTTGAAATCCAAGACCATTGTTAGATAGAGGTTGAAGAGGAGAGTTAGAAAACATAATTACCTTTGCAAAACACCTTGAATCGAAGTAGCAATCCTATGGAATAGTAACTAAGCTTTAAGAGGGTTTTGGAGAGGGTTTGGGGTGTTTAAAATTAAAGATGGGGAAAGGTGAGAAAGATGACAACTTTATTTTAAAGTTGTCTAGCTTTTAAATGTTTTTGGTTTAATTACCACATAGGTCCTTCCCCCTTTAACAAAAGCTCAATTAGATCCAATTTAGGTTGAAATGATTTTTAATTAAATTTTATTGACTCGAACTAGAAACCCGGTTAACTCCTAGGCCCAAAACACGGGCGTTACATTTGCGGTCCTTTTTGTAGAGGTTTCGGACGAGCAGGTCTAAGTGGGCTTTTCAATGGACCTGTTGGAATTTTAACTGAGTAAAAAGTACAGAAATTGAGGTTTAGCAATATAATTGATTTGAAAAGCTCCTAATCAATTATTTGAACTCCTAATATTTGAATAAAACATTTTTGCGGTCCTTTTTGTAGAGGTTTCGGACGAGCAGGTCTAAATGGGTCTTTCAATTGACCCGTTGGAATTTTAAATGAGTAAAAAGTATAGAAATTGAGGTTTTTCAATATAATTGTGTTGAAAAGCTCCTAATCAATTACATGAACACCTAAGATTTGATTAAAACTTGTTTTGCGGTCCTTTTTGTAGAGGTTTCGAACAAGCGGGTCGAAATGGGCCTTTCAATGGACCTGTTTGAATTTTAACTGAGTAAAAAGTACAGAAATTTCGGTTTTGCAATATAATTATGTTGAAAAGCTCCTAATCAATTACATGAATTCCTAAAATTTGATTAAAACTTGTTTTGCAATCCTTTTTGTAGAGGTTTCGGACGAGCGGGTCGAAATGGGCCTTTAAATGGACCCGTTGGAATTTTAACTGAGTAAAAAGTACAGAAATTGAGGTTTTGCAATATAATTGTGTTGAAAAGCTCATAATCAATTATTTGATCTCCTAATATTTGAATAAAACATTTTTGCGGTCCTTTTTATAGAGGTTTCGGACGAGGAGGTCTAAATGGGCCTTTCAATGGACCCGTTGGAATTTTAACTAAGTAAAAAGTACAGAAATTGAGGTTTTGCAATATAATTGATTTGAATAGCTCCTAATAAATTATTTGAAATCCTAATATTTGAATAAAACATTTTTGCGGTCCTTTTTGTAGAGGTTTCGGACGAGCATATCTAAATGGGCCTTTCAATGGACCCGTTGGAATTTTAACTGAGTAAAAAGTACAGAATTGAGGTTTTGCAATATAATTGTGTTGAAAAGCTCCTAATCAATTACTTGAACTCTTTAAATTTGATTAAAACTTGTTTTGCAGTCCTTTTTGTAGAGGTTTCGGACGAGCGGGTCGAAATGTGCCTTTCAATGGACCTGTTGGAATTTTAACTGAGTAAAAAGTTCAGAAATTGAGGTTTTGTAATATAATTGTGTTCAAAAGCTCCTAATCAATTATTTGAACTCCTAATATTTGAATAAAACATTTTTGCGGTCCTTTTTGTAGAGGTTTCGGACGAGCAGGTCTAAATGGGCCTTTCAATGGACCCGTTGGAATTTTAACTGAGTAAAAAGTACAGAAATTGAGGTTTTGCAATATAATTGTGTTGAAAAGCTCCTAATCAATTACACGAACTCCTTAAATTTGATTAAAACTTGTTTTGCAGTCCTTTTTGTAGAGGTTTCGGACCAGCGGGTCGAAATGGGGCTTTCAATGGACCCGTTGGAATTTTAAATGAGTAAAAAGTACAAAAATTGACGTTTTGCAATATAATTGTGTTGAAAAGCACCTAATAAATTATTTGAACTCCTAATATTTGAATAAAACATTTTTGCGGTCCTTTTTGTAGAGGTTTCGGACGAGCAGGTCTAAATGGGCCTTTCAATGGACCCGTTGGAATTTTAACTGAGCAAAAGGTACAGAAATTGAGGTTTTGCAATATAATTGTGATGAAAAGCTCCTAATAAATTACATGAACTCCTAAAATTTGATTAAAACTTGTTTTGCAGTCCTTTTTTAGAGGTTTCGGACGAGCGGGTCGAAATGGGCCTTTCAATGGACCCGTTGGAATTTTAACTGAGTAAAAAGTACAGAAATTGCGGTTTTGCAATATAATTGTGTTCAAAAGCTCCTAATCAATTATTTGAACTCCTAATATTTGATTAAAACTTGTTTTGCAGTCCTTTTTGTAGAGGTTTCGGACGAGCGGGTAGAAATGGGCCTTTCAATGGACCCGTTGGAATTTTAACCGAGTAAAAAGTACAGAAATTGCGGTTTTGCAATATAATTGTTTTCAAAAGCTCCTAATCAATTATTTGAACTCCTAATATTTGAATAAAATATTTTTGCGGTCCTTTTTGTAGAGGTTTCGGACGAGCAGGTCTAAATGGGCCTTTTAATAGACCCGTTCGAATTTTAACTGAGTAAAAAGTACAGAAATTGAGGTTGTGCAATATAATTGTGTTGAAAAGCTCCTAATCAATTACATGAACTCCTTAAATTTGATTAAAACTTGTTTTGCAGTCCTTTTTGTAGAGGTTTCGGACCAGCGGGTCGAAATGGGGCTTTCAATGGACCCGTTGGAATTTTAAATGAGTAAAAAGTACAGAAATTGACGTTTTGCAATATAATTGTGTTCAAAAGCTCCTAATCAATTATTTGAACTCCTAATATTTGAATAAAACATTTTTGCGATCCTTTTTGTAGAGGTTTCGGACGAGCAGGTCTAAATGGGCCTTTCAATGGACTCGTTGGAATTTTAACTGAGTAAAAAGTACAGAAATTGAGGTTTTGCAATGTAATTGTGTTGAAAAGCTCCTAATCAATTACATGAACTCCTTAAATTTGATTAAAACTTGTTTTGCAGTCTTTTTTGTAGAGGTTTCGGACAAGCGGGTCGAAATGGGCCTTTCAGTGGACCTGTTGGAATTTTAACTGAGTAAAAAGTTCAGAAATTTAGGTTTTGCAATATAATTGTGTTGAAAAGCTCCTAATCAATTATTTGAACTCCTAATATTTGAATAAAACATTTTTGCTGTCCTTTTTGTAGAGGTTTCGGACGAGCAGGTCTAAATGGGCCTTTCAATGGACCCGTTGGAATTTTAACTGAGTAAAAAGTATTGAAATTGAGGTTTTGCAATCTAATTGTGTTGAAAAGCTCCTAATCAATTACATGAACTCCTTAAATTTGATTAAAACTTGTTTTGCAGTCCTTTTGTAGAGGTTTCGGACGAGCGGGTCGAAATGGGCCTTTCAATGGACCCGTTGGAATTTTAAATGAGTAAAAAGTACAGAAATTGACGTTATGCAATATAATTGTGTTGAAAAGCACCTAATAAATTATTTGAACTCCTAATATTTGAATAAAACATTTTTGCGGTCCTTTTTGTAGAGGTTTCGGACGAGGAGGTCTAAATGGGCCTTTCAATGGACCCGGTGGAATTTTAACTGAGTAAAAAGTACAAAAATTGAGGTTTTGCAATATAATTGTGATGAAAAGCTCCTAATAAATTACATGAACTCCTAAAATTTGATTAAAACTTGTTTTGCAGTCCTTTTTGTAGAGGTTTCGGACGAGCGGGTCGAAATGGGCCTTTCAATGGACCTGTTGGAATTTTAACTGGGTAAAAAGTACCGAAATTGAGGTTTTGCAATATAATTGTGTTGAAAAGCTCCTAATCAATTATTTGATCTCCTAATATTTGAATACAACATTTTTGCGGTGCTTTTTGTAGAGGTTTCAGACGAGGAGGTCTAAATGGGCCTTTCAATGGACCCGTTGGAATTTTAACTGAGTAAAAAGTACAGAAATTGAGGTTTTGCAATATAATTGATTTGAATAGCTCCTAATAAATTATTTGAACTCCTAATATTTGAATAAAACATTTTTGCGGTCCTTTTTGTAGAGGTTTCGGACGAGCATGTCTAAATGGGCCTTTCAATGGACCCGTTGGAATTTTAACTGAGTAAAAAGTAAAGAATTGAGGTTTTGCAATAAAATTTTGTTAAAAAGTTCCTAATCAATTACATGAACTCCTTAAATTTGATTAAAACTTGTTTTGCAGTCCTTTTTGTAGAGGTTTCGGGCGAGCGGGTCGAAATGGGCCTTTCAATGGACCCGTTGGAATTTTAAATGAGTAAATAGTACAGAAATTGAGGTTTTGCAATATAATTGTGATGAAAAGCTCCTAATCAAGTATTTGAACTCCTAATATTTGAATAAAACATTTTTGCGGTCCTTTTTGTAGAGGTTTCGGACGAGCAGGTCTAAATGGGTCTTTCAATGGACCCGTTGGAATTTTAAATGAGTAAAAAGTACAGAAATTGAGGTTTTTCAATATAATTGTGTTGAAAAGCTCCTAATCAATTACATTAACACCTAAGATTTGATTAAAACTTGTTTTGCGGTCCTTTTTGTAGAGGTTTCGGACAAGCGGGTCGAAATGGGCCTTTCAATGGACCTGTTGGAATTTTAACTGAGTAAAAAGTTCAGAAATTTAGGTTTTGCAAAATAATTGTGTTCGAAAGCTCCTAATCAATTATTTGAACTCCTAAAATTTGAATAAAATATTTTTGCGGTCCTTTTTGTAGAGGTTTCGGACGAGCAGGTCTAAATGGGCCTTTCAATGGACCCGTTGGAATTTTAACTGAGTAAAAAGTATAGAAATTGAGGTTTTGCAATCTAATTGTGTTGAAAAGCTCCTAATGAATTACATGAACTCCTTAAATTTGATTAAAACTTGTTTTGCGGTCCTTTTTGTAGAGGTTTCGGACGAGCGGGTCGAAATGGGCCTTTCAATGGACCTGTTGGAATTTTAACTGGGTAAAAAGTATAGAAATTGACGTTTTGCAATATAATTGTGTTGAAAAGCTCCTAATCAATTATTTGAACTCCTAATATTTGAATAAAACAATTTTGCGGTCCTTTTGTATAGGTTTCAGACGAGTAGGTCTAAATGGGCCTTTCAATGGACCCGTTGGAATTTTAACTAAGTAAAAAGTACAAAAATTGCGGTTTTGCAATATAATTGTGTTGAAAAGCTCCTAATCAATTACATGAATTCCTAAAATTTGATTAAAACTTGTTTTGCAGTCCTTTTGTAGAGGTTTCGGACGAGCGGGTCGAAATGGGCCTTTCAATGGACCCGTTAGAATTTTAACTGAGTAAAAAGTACAGAAATTGTGGTTTTGCAATATAATTGTGTTGAAACGCTCCTAATCAATTATTTGATCTCATAATATTTGAATAAAACATTTTTGCGGTGCTTTTTGTAGAGGTTTCTGACGAGGAGGTCTAAATGGGCCTTTCATTGGACCCGTTGGAATTTTAACTGAGTAAAAAGTACAGAAATTGAGGTTTTGTAATATAATTGTGTTGAAAAGCTCCCATTCAATTAATTGAACTACTAATATTTGAATAAAACATTTTTTGCGGTGCTTTTTGTAGAGGTTTCTGACGAGGAGGTCTAAATGGGCCTTTCAATGGACCCGTTGGAATTTTAACTGAGTAAAAAGTACAGAAATTGAGGTTTTGTAATATAATTGTGTTGAAAAGCTCCTATTCAATTATTTGAACTCCTAATATTTGAATAAAACATTTTTGCGGTCCTTTTTGTAGAGGTTTCGGACGAGCATATCTAAATGGGCCTTTCAATGGACCCGTTGGAATTTTAACTGAGTAAAAAGTAAAGAATTGAGGTTTTGCAATAAAATTTTGTTAAAAAGCTCCTAATCAATTACATGAACTCCTTAAATTTGATTAAAACTTGTTTTGCAGTCCTTTTTGTAGAGGTTTCGGGCGAGCGGGTCGAAATGGGCCTTTCAATGGATCCGTTGGAATTTTAAATGAGTAAATAGTAAAGAAATTGAGGTTTTGCAATATAATTGTGATGAAAAGCTCCTAATCAAGTATTTGAACTCCTAATATTTGAATAAAACATTTTTGCGGTCCTTTTTGTAGAGGTTTCGGACGAGCAGGTCTAAATGGGTCTTTCAATGGACCCGTTGGAATTTTAAATGAGTAAAAAGTACAGAAATTGAGTTTTTTCAATATAATTGTGTTGAAAAGCTCCTAATCAATTACATGAACACCTAAGATTTGATTAGAACTTGTTTTGCGGTCCTTTTTGTAGATGTTTCGGACAAGCGGGTCGAAATGGGCCTTTCAATGGACCTGTTGGAATTTTAACTGAGTAAAAAGTTCAGAAATTTAGGTTTTGCAAAATAATTGTGTTCAAAAGCTCCTAATTAATTATTTGAACTCCTAAAATTTGAATAAAATATTTTTACGGTCCTTTTTGTAGAGGTTTTTGACGAGGAGGTCTAAATGGGCCTTTCAATGGACCCGTTGGAATTTTAACTGAGTAAAAAGTACAGAAATTGAGGTTTTGTAATATAATTGTGTTGAAAAGCTCCTATTCAATTAATTGAACTACTAATATTTGAATAAAACATTTTTGCGGTCCTTTTTGTAGAGGTTTCGGACGAGGAGGTCTAAATGGGCCTTTCAATGGACCCGTTGGAATTTTAACTGAGTAAAAAGTACAGAAATTGAGGTTTTGCAATATAATTGATTGGAATAGCTCCTAATAAATTATTTGAACTCCTAATATTTGAATAAAACATTTTTGCGGTCCTTTTTGTAGAGGTTTCGGACGAGCATGTCTAAATGGGCCTTTCAATGGACCCGTTGGAATTTTAACTGAGTAAAAAGTAAAGAATTGAGGTTTTGCAATAAAATTTTGTTAAAAAGCTCCTAATCAATTACATGAACTCCTTAAATTTGATTAAAACTTGTTTTGCAGTCCTTTTTGTAGAGGTTTCGGGCGAGCGGGTCGAAATGGGCCTTTCAATGGACCCGTTGGAATTTTAAATGAGTAAATAGTACAGAAATTGAGGTTTTTCAATATAATTGTGATGAAAAGCTCCTAATCAAGTATTTGAACTCCTAATATTTGAATAAAACATTTTTGCGGTCCTTTTTGTAGAGGTTTCGGACGAGCAGGTCTAAATGGGTCTTTCAATGGACCCGTTGGAATTTTAAATGAGTAAAAAGTACAGAAATTGAGGTTTTTCAATATAATTGTGTTGAAAAGCTCCTAATCAATTACATGAACACCTAAGATTTCATTAAAACTTGTTTTGCGGTCCTTTTTGTAGAGGTTTCGGACAAGCGGGTCGAAATGGGCCTTTCAATGGACCTGTTGGAATTATAACTGAGTAAAAAGTTCAGAAATTTAGGTTTTGCAAAATAATTGTGTTCAAAAGCTCCTAATTAATTATTTGAACTCCTAAAATTTGAATAAAATATTTTTACGGTCCTTTTTGTAGAGGTTTCGGACGAGCAGGTCTAAATGGGCCTTTCAATGGACCCGTTGGAATTTTAACTGAGTAAAAAGTATAGAAATTGAGGTTTTGCAATCTAATTGTGTTAAAAAGCTCCTAATAAATTACATGAACTCCCTAAATTTGATTAAAACTTGTTTTGCGGTCCTTTTTGTAGAGGTTTCGGACGAGCGGGTCGAAATGGGCCTTTCAATGGACCTGTTGGAATTTTAACTGAGTAAAAAGTTCAAAAATTGAGGTTTTCTAATGTAATTGTGTTCAAAAGCTCCTAAATAATTATTTGAACACCTAATATTTGAATAAAATATTTTTTGCGGTCCTTTTTGTAGAGGTTTCGGACGAGCAGGTCTAAATGAGCTTTTCAATGGACCCGTTGGAATTTTAACTGAGTAAAAAGTACAGAAATTGAGTTTTGCAATATAATTGATTTGAAAAGCTCCTAATCAATTATTTAAACTCCTATTATTTGAATAAAACATTTTTGCGGTCCTTTTTGTAGAGGTTTCGGACGAGCAGGTCTAAATGGGCCTTTCAATGGACCCGTTGGAATTTTAAATGAGTAAAAAGTACAGAAATTGAGGTTTTTCAATATAATTGTGTTGAAAAGCTCCTAATCAATTACATGAACACCTAAAATTTGATTAAAACTTGTTTTGCGGTCCTTTTTGTAGAGGTTTCGGACAAGCGGGTCGAAATGGGCCTTTCAATGGACCTGTTGAAATTTTAACTGAGTAAAAAGTTCAGAAATTGAGGTTTTGCAATATAATTGTGTTCAAAAGCTCCTAATCAATTATTTGAACTCCTAATATTTGAATAAAACATTTTTGGGGTCCTTTTTGTAGAGGTTTTGGACGAGCAGGTCTAAATGGGCCTTTCAATGGACCCGTTGGAATTTTAATTGAGTAAAAAGTATAGAAATTGAGGTTTTGCAATCTAATTGTGTTGAAAAGCTCCTAATCAATTACATGAACTCCTTAAATTTTATTAATACCTGTTTTGCGGTCTTTTTTGTAGAGGTTTCGGACTAACGGGTCGAAATGGGCCTTTCAATGGACCTGTTGGAATTTTAACTGGGTAAAAAGGATAGAAATTGACGTTTTGCAATATAATTGTGTTGAAAAGCTCCTAATCAATTATTTGAACTCCTGATATTTGAATAAAACATTTTTGCGGTCCTTTTTGTAGAGGTTTCGGACGAGCAGGTCTAAATGGGCCTTTCAATGGACCCGTTAGAATTTTAACTGGGTAAAAAGTATAGAAATTGAGGTTTTGCAATCTAATTGTGTTGAAAAGCTCCTAATCAATTACATGAACTCCTTAAATTTGATTAAAACTTGTTTTGCAATCCTTTTTATAGAGGTTTCGGACGAGCGGGTCGAAATGGGCCTTTCAATGGACCTGTTGGAATTTTAAATGAGTAAAAAGTACAAAAATTGACGTTTTGCAATATAATTGTGTTGAAAATCTCCTAATCAATTATTTGAACTCCTAATATTTGAATAAAACATTTTTGCGGTCCTTTTTGTAGAGGTTTCGGACGAGCAGGTCTAAATGGGCTTTTCAATGGACCCGTTGGAATTTTAACTGAGTAAAAAGTACAAAAATTAAATTTTGCAATATAATTGATTTGAAAAGCTCCTAATCAATTATTTAAACTCCTATTATTTGAATAAAACATTTATGTGGTCCTTTTTGTAGAGGTTTCGGACGAGCAGGTCTAAATGGGCCTTTCAATGGACCCGTTGGAATTTTAAATGAGTAAAAAGTACAGAAATTGACGTTTTGCAATATAATTGTGTTGAAAATCTCCTAATCAATTATTTGAACTCCTAATATTTGAATAAAACATTTTTGCGGTCCTTTTTGTAGAGGTTTTGGACGAGCAGGTCTAAATGGGCCTTTCAATGGACCCGCTGGAATTTTAACTGAGTAAAAAGTTCAAAAATTGAGGTTTTGCAATATAATTGTGTTCAAAAGCTCCTAATCAATTATTTCAACTACTAATATTTGAATAAAACATTTTTGCGGTCCTTTTTGTAGAGGTTTCGGACGAGCAGGTCTAACTTGGCCTTTCAATGGACCCGTTGGAATTTTAACTGAGTAAAAAGTACAGAAATTGCAGTTTTGCAATATAATTATGTTGAGAAGCTCCTAATGAATTACATGAATTCCTAAAATTTGATTAAAACTTGTTTTGATATCCTTTTTGTAGAGGTTTCGGACGAGCGGGTCGAAATGGGCCTTTCAATGGACCCGTTGGAATTTTAACTGAGTAAAGAGTATAGAAATTGAGGTTTTGCAATCTAATTGTGTTGAAAAGCTTCTAATCAATTACATGAACTCCTTAAATTTGATTAAAACTTGTTTCGTAGTCCTTTTTGTAGAGGTTTCGGACGAGCGGGTCGAAATGGGCCTTTCAATGGACCCGTTGGAATTTTAAATGAGTAAAAAGTACAGAAATTGAGGTTTTGCAATATAATTGTGTTCAAAAGCTCCTAATCAATTGTTTGAACTACTAATATTCGAATAAAACATTTTTGCGGTCTTTTTTGTAGAGGTTTCGGACGAGCATGTCTAAATGGGCCTTTCAATGGACCCGTTGGAGTTTTAACTGAGTAAAAAGTACAGAATTGAGGTTTTGCAATATAATTGTGTTGAAAAGCTCCTAATCAATTAAATGAACTCTTTAAATTTGACTAAAACTTGTTTTGCAGTCCTTTTGTAGAGGTTTCGGACGAGCGGGTCGAAATGGGCCTTTCAGTGGACCCGTTGGAATTTTAAATGTGTAAAAAGTACAGAAATTGAGGTTTTGCAATATAATTGTGTTGAAAAGCTCCTAATCAAGAATTTGAACTCCTAATATTTGAATAAAACATTTTTGCGGTCCTTTTTGTAGAGGTTTCGGACGAGCAGGTCTAAATGGGTCTTTCAATGGACCTGTTGGAATTTTAACTGAGTAAAAAGTACAGAAATTTAGGTTTTGCAATATAATTGTGTTGAAAACCTCCGAATCAATTACATGAACACCTAAAATTTGTTTAAAATATGTTTTGCGGTCCTTTTTGTAGAAGTTTCGGACGAGCGGGTCGAAATGGGCCTTTCAATGGACCTGTTGGAATTTTAACTGAGTAAAAAGTTCAGAAATTAGGGTTTTGTAATATAATTGTGTTCAAAAGCTCCTAATCAATTATTTGAACTCCTAATATTTGAATAAAACATTTTTGCGGTCCTCTTTGTAGAGGTTTCGGACGAGCAGGTCTAAATGGGCCTTTCAATGGACCCGTTGGAATTTTAACTGAGTAAAAAGTACAGAAATTGAGGTTTTGCAATATAATTGTGTTGAAAAGCTCCTAATCAATTACATGAACTCCTTAAATTTGATTAACACTTGTTTTGCAGTCCTTTTTGTAGAGGTTTCGGACCAGCGGGTCGAAATGGGGCTTTCAATGGACCCGTTGGAATTTTAAATGAGTAAAAAGTACAGAAATTGACTTTATGCAATATAATTGTGTTGAAAAGCACCTAATAAATTATTTGAACTCCTAATATTTGAATAAAACATTTTTGCGGTCCTTTTTGTAGAGGTTTCGGACGAGCAGGTCTAAATGGGCCTTTCAATGGACCCGGTGGAATTTTAACTGAGTAAAAAGTACAGAAATTGAGGTTTTGCAATATAATTGTGATGAAAAGCTCCTAATAAATTACATGAACTCCTAAAATTTGATTAAAACTTGTTTTGCAGTCCTTTTTGTAGAGGTTTCGGACGAGCGGGTCGAAATGGGCCTTTCAATGGACCCGTTGGAATTTTAACTGAGTAAAAAGTACAGAAAGTGTGGTTTTGCAATATAATTGTGTTCAAAAGCTCCTAATCAATTATTTGAACTCCTAATATTTGATTAAAACTTGTTTTGCAGTCCTTTTTGTAGAGGTTTCGGACGAGCGGGTCGAAATGGGCCTTTCAATGGACCTGTTGGAATTTTAACTGAGTAAAAAGTTCTGAAATTGAGGTTTTGCAATATAATTGTGTTCAAAAGCTCCTAATCAATTATTTGAACTCCTAATATTTGAATAAAACATTTTTGCGGTCCTTTTTGTAGAGGTTTCGGACGAGCAGGTCTAAATGGGCCTTTCAATGGACCCGTTGGAATTTTAAATGAGTAAAAAGTACAGAAATTGAGGTTTTGCAATATAATTGTGTTGAAAAGCTCCTAATCAATTACATGAACTCCTTAAATTTGATTAAAACTTGTTTTGCGGTCCTTTTTGTAGAGGTTTCGGACGAGCGGGTCGAAATGGGGCTTTCAATGGACCCGTTGGAATTTTAAATGAGTAAAAAGTACAGAAATTGACTTTATGCAATATAATTGTGTTGAAAAGCACCTAATAAATTATTTGAACTCCTAATATTTGAATAAAACATTTTTGCGGTCCTTTTTGTAGAGGTTTCGGACGAGCAGGTCTAAATCGGCCTTTCAATGGACCCGTTGGAATTTTAACTGAGTAAAAAGTACAGAAATTGAGGTTTTGCAATATAATTGTGATGAAAAGCTCCTAATAAATTACATGAACTCCTAAAATTTGATTAAAACTTGTTTTGCAGTCCTTTTTGTAGAGGTTTCGGACGAGCGGGTCGAAATGGGCCTTTCAATGGACCCGTTGGAATTTTAACTGAGTAAAAAGTACAGAAAGTGTGGTTTTGCAATATAATTGTGTTCAAAAGCTCCTAATCAATTATTTGAACTCCTAATATTTGATTAAAACTTGTTTTGCAGTCCTTTTTGTAGAGGTTTCGGACGAGCGGGTCGAAATGGGCCTTTCAATGGACCTGTTGGAATTTTAACTGAGTAAAAAGTTCTGAAATTGAGGTTTTGCAATATAATTGTGTTCAAAAGCTCCTAATCAATTATTTGAACTCCTAATATTTGAATAAAACATTTTTGCGGTCCTTTTTGTAGAGGTTTCGGACGAGCAGGTCTAAATGGGCCTTTCAATGGACCTGTTGGAATTTTAACTGAGTAAAAAGTATAGAAATTGAGGTTTTGCAATCTAATTGTGTTGAAAAGCTCCTAATCAATTACATGAACTCCTTAAATTTGATTAAAACTTGTTTTGCGGTCCTTTTTGTAGAGGTTTCGGACGAGCGGGTCGAAATGGGCCTTTCAATGGACCTGTTGGAATGTTAACTGGGTAAAAAGTACAGAAATTGACGTTTTGCAATATAATTGTGTTGAAAAGCTCCTAATCAATTATTTGAACTCCTAATATTTGAATAAAACATTTTTGCGGTCCTTTTTGTAGAGGTTTCGGACGAGCAGGTCTAAATGGGCCTTTCAATGGACCCGTTGGAATTTTAACTGAGTAAAGAGTATAGAAATTGAGGTTTTGCAATCTAATTGTGTTGAAAAGCTCCTAATCAATTACATGAACTCCTTAAATTTGATTAAAACTTGTTTCGTAGTCCTTTTTGTAGAGGTTTCGGACGAGCGGGTTGAAATGGGCCTTTCAATGGACCCGTTGGAATTTTAAATGAGTAAAAAGTACAGAAATTGAGGTTTTGCAATATAATTGTGTTCAAAAGCTCCTAATCAATTGTTTGAACTACTAATATTCGAATAAAACATTTTTGCGGTCCTTTTTGTAGAGGTTTCGGACGAGCAGGTCTAACTAGGCCTTTCAATGGACCCGTTGGAATTTTAACTGAGTAAAAAGTACAGAAATTGCGGTTTTGCAATATAATTATGTTGAAAAGCTCCTAATCAATTACATGAATTCCTAAAATTTGATTAAATCTTGTTTTGCAATCCTTTTTGTAGAGGTTTCGGACGAGCGGGTCGAAATGGGCCTTTCAATGGACCCGTTGGAATTTTAACTGAGTAAAAAGTACATAAATTGAGGTTTTGCAATATAATTGTGTTGAAAAGCTCCTAATCAATTATTTGATCTCCTAATATTTGAATAAAACATTTTTGCGGTCCTTTTTGTAGAGGTTTCGGACGAGGAGGTCTAAATGGGCCTTTCAATGGACCCGTTGGAATTTTAACTAAGTAAAAAGTACAGAAATTGAGGTTTTGCAATATAATTGATTTGAATAGCTCCTAATAAATTATTTGAACTCCTAATATTTGAATAAAACATTTTTGCGGTCCTTTTTATAGAGGTTTCGGACGAGCATGTCTAAATGGGCCTTTGAATGGACCCGTTGGAATTTTAACTGAGTAAAAAGTACAGAATTGAGGTTTTGCAATATTATTGTGTTGAAAAGCTCCTAATCAATTACATGAACTCTTTAAATTTGATTAAAACTTGTTTTGTAGTCCTTTTTGTAGAGGTTTCGGACGAGCGGGTCGAAATGGGCCTTTCAATGGACCCGTTGGAATTTTAAATGAGTAAAAAGTACAAAAATTGAGGTTTTGCAATATAATTGTGTTGAAAAGCTCCTAATCAATTACATGAACACCTAAAATTTGATTAAAACATGTTTTGCGGTCCTTTTTGTAGAAGTTTCGGACGAGCGGGTCGAAATGGGCCTTTCAATGGACCTGTTGGAATTTTAACTGAGTAAAAAGTTCAGAAATTGAGGTTTTGTAATATAATTGTGTTCAAAAGCTCCTAATCAATTATTTGAACTCTTAATATTTGAATAAAACATTTTTGCGGTCCTTTTTGTAGAGGTTTCGGACGAGCAGGTCTAAATGGGCCTTTCAATGGACCCGTTGGAATTTTAACTGAGTAAAAAGTACAGAAATTGAGGTTTTGCAATATAATTGTGTTGAAAAGCTCCTAATCAATTACATGAACTCCTTAAATTTGATTAACACTTGTTTTGCAGTCCTTTTTGTAGAGGTTTCGGACCAGCGGGTCGAAATGGGGCTTTCAATGGACCCGTTGGAATTTTAAATGAGTAAAAAGTACAGAAATTGACGTTATGCAATATAATTGTGTTGAAAAGCACCTAATAAATTATTTGAACTCCTAATATTTGAATAAAACATTTTTGCGGTCCTTTTTGTAGAGGTTTCGGACGAGCAGGTCTAAATGGGCCTTTCAATGGACCCGGTGGAATTTTAACTGAGTAAAAAGTACAGAAATTGAGGTTTTGCAATATAATTGTGATGAAAAGCTCCTAATAAATTACATGAACTCCTAAAATTTGATTAAAACTTGTTTTGTAGTCCTTTTTGTAGAGGTTTCGGACGAGCGGGTCGAAATGGGCCTTTAAATGGACCCGTTGGAATTTTAACTGAGTAAAAAGTACAGAAATTGTGGTTTTGCAATATAATTGTGTTCAAAAGCTCCTAATCAATTATTTGAACTCCTAATATTTGATTAAAACTTGTTTTGCAGTCCTTTTTGTAGAGGTTTCGGACGAGCGGGTCGAAATGGGCCTTTCAATGGACCTGTTGGAATTTTAACTGAGTAAAAAGTATAGAAGTTGAGGTTTTGCAATCTAATTGTGTTGAAAAGCTCCTAATCAATTACATGAACTCCTTAAATTTGATTAAAACTTGTTTCGCAGTCCTTTTTGTAGAGGTTTCGGACGAGCGGGTCGAAATGGGCCTTTCAATGGACCCGCTGGAATTTTAAATGAGTAAAAAGTACAGAAATTGAGGTTTTGCAATATAATTGTGTTCAAAAGCTCCTAATCAATTATTTGAACTCCTAATATTTGATTAAAACTTGTTTTGCAGTCCTTTTTGTAGAGGTTTCGGACGAGCGGGTCGAAATGGGCCTTTCAATGGACCTGTTGGAATTTTAACTGAGTAAAAAGTTCTGAAATTGAGGTTTTGCAATATAATTGTGTTCAAAAGCTCCTAATCAATTATTTGAACTCCTAATATTTGAATAAAACATTTTTGGGTTCCTTTTTGTAGAGGTTTCGGACGAGCAGGTCTAAATGGGCCTTTCAATGGACCCGTTGGAATTTTAACTGAGTAAAAAGTATAGAAATTGAGGTTTTGCAATCTAATTGTGTTGAAAAGCTCCTAATCAATTACATGAACTCCTTAAATTTGATTAAAACTTGTTTTGCGGTCTTTTCTGTAGAGGTTTCGGACGAGCGGGTCGAAATGGGCCTTTCAATGGACCAGTTGGAATGTTAACTGGGTAAAAAGTACAGAAATTGACGTTTTGCAATATAATTGTGTTGAAAAGCTCCTAATCAATTATTTGAACTCCTAATATTTGAATAAAACATTTTTGCGGTCCTTTTTGTAGAGGTTTCGGACGAGCAGGTCTAAATGGGCCTTTCAATGGACCCGTTGGAATTTTAACTGAGTAAAGAGTATAGAAATTGAGGTTTTGCAATCTAATTGTGTTGAAAAGCTCCTAATCAATTACATGAACTCATTAAATTTGATTAAAACTTGTTTCGTAGTCCTTTTTGTAGAGGTTACGGACGAGCGGGTCGAAATGGGCCTCTCAATGGACCCGTTGAAATTTTAAATGAGTAAAAAGTACAGAAATTGAGGTTTTGCAATATAATTGTGTTCAAAAGCTCCTAATCAATTGTTTGAACTACTAATATTCGAATAAAACATTTTTGCGGTCCTTTTTGTAGAGGTTTCGGACGAGCAGGTCTAACTAGGCCTTTCAATGGACCCGTTGGAATTTTAACTGAGTAAAAAGTACAGAAATTGCGGTTTTGCAATATAATTATGTTGAAAAGCTCCTAATCAATTACATGAATTCCTAAAATTTTATTAAATATTGTTTTGCAATCCTTTTTGTAGAGGTTTCGGACGAGCGGGTCGAAATGGGCCTTTCAATGGACCCGTTGGAATTTTAACTGAGTAAAAAGTACATAAATTGAGGTTTTGCAATATAATTGTGTTGAAAAGCTCCTAATCAATTATTTGATCTCCTAATATTTGAATAAAACATTTTTGCGGTCCTTTTTGTAGAGGTTTCGGACGAGGAGGTCTAAATGGGCCTTTCAATGGACCCGTTGGAATTTTAACTAAGTAAAAAGTACAGAAATTGAGGTTTTGCAATATAATTGATTTGAATAGCTCCTAATAAATTATTTGAACTCCTAATATTTGAATAAAACATTTTTGCGGTCCTTTTTATAGAGGTTTCGGATGAGCATGTCTAAATGGGCCTTTGAATGGACCCGTTGGAATTTTAACTGAGTAAAAAGTACAGAATTGTGGTTTTGCAATATAATTGTGTTTAAAAGCTCCTAATCAATTACATGAACTCTTTAAATTTGATTAAAACTTGTTTTGCAGTCCTTTTTGTAGAGGTTTCGGAAGAGCGGGTCGAAATGGGCCTTTCAATGGACCTGTTGGAATTTTAACTGAGTAAAAAGTATAGAAGTTGAGGTTTTGCAATCTAATTGTGTTGAAAAGCTCCTAATCAATTACATGAACTCCTTAAATTTGATTAAAACTTGTTTCGCAGTCCTTTTTGTAGAGGTTTCGGACGAGCGGGTCGAAATGGGCCTTTCAATGGACCTGTTGGAATTTTAACTGAGTAAAAAGTTCAGAAATTGAGGTTTTATAATATAATTGTGTTCAAAAGCTCCTAATCAATTATTTGAACTCTTATTATTTGAATAAAACATTTTTGCGGTCCTTTTTGTAGAGGTTTAGGACGAGCAGGTCTAAATGGGCCTTTCAATGGACCCGTTGGAATTTTAACTGAGTAAAAAGTACAGAAATTGAGGTTTTGCAATATAATTGTGTTGAAAAGCTCCTAATCAATTACATGAACTCCTTAAATTTGATTAACACTTGTTTTGCAGTCCTTTTTGTAGAGGTTTCGGACCAGCGGGTCGAAATGGGGCTTTCAATGGACCCGTTGGAATTTTAAATGAGTAAAAAGTACAGAAATTGACGTTATGCAATATAATTGTGTTGAAAAGCACCTAATAAATTATTTGAACTCCTAATATTTGAATAAAACATTTTTGCGGTCCTTTTTGTAGAGGTTTCGGACGAGCAGGTCTAAATGGGCCTTTCAATGGACCCGGTGGAATTTTAATTGAGTAAAAAGTACAGAAATTGAGGTTTTGCAATATAATTGTGATGAAAAGCTCCTAATAAATTACATGAACTCCTAAAATTTGATTAAAACTTGTTTTGCAGTCCTTTTTGTAGAGGTTTCGGACGAGCGGGTCGAAATGGGCCTTTAAATGGACCCGTTGGAATTTTAACTGAGTAAAAAGTACAGAAATTGTGGTTTTGCAATATAATTGTGTTCAAAAGCTCCTAATCAATTATTTGAACTCCTAATATTTGATTAAAACTTGTTTTGCAGTCCTTTTTGTAGAGGTTTCGGACGAGCGGGTCGAAATGGGCCTTTCAATGGACCTATTGGAATTTTAACTGAGTAAAAAGTTCTGAAATTGATGTTTTGCAATATAATTGTGTTCAAAAGCTCCTAATCAATTATTTGAACTCCTAATATTTGAATAAAACATTTTTGCGGTCCTTTTTGTAGAGGTTTCGGACGAGCAGGTCTAAATGGGCCTTTCAATGGACCCGTTGGAATTTTAACTGAGTAAAAAGTATAGAAATTGAGGTTTTGCAATCTAATTGTGTTGAAAAGCTCCTAATCAATTACATGAACTCCTTAAATTTTATTAAAACTTGTTTTGCGGTCCTTTTTGTAGAGGTTTCGGACGAGCGGGTCGAAATGGGCCTTTCAATGGACCTGTTGGAATGTTAACTGGGTAAAAAGTACAGAAATTGACGTTTTGCAATATAATTGTGTTGAAAAGCTCCTAATCAATTATTTGAACTCTTAATATTTGAATAAAACATTTTTGCGGTCCTTTTTGTAGAGGTTTCGGACGAGCAGGTCTAAATGGGCCTTTCAATGGACCCGTTGGAATTTTAACTGAGTAAAAAGTATAGAAATTGAGGTTTTGTAGTCTAATTGTGTTGAAAAGCTCCTAATCAATTACATGAACTCCTTAAATTTGATTAAAACTTGTTTCACAGTCCTTTTTGTAGAGGTTTCGGACGAGCGGGTCGAAATGGGCCTTTCAATGGACCCGTTGGAATTTTGAATGAGTAAAAAGTACAGAAATTGAGGTTTTGCAATATAATTGTGTTCAAAAGCTCCTAATCAATTATTTGAACTACTAATATTTGAATAAAACATTTTTGCGGTCCTTTTTGTAGAGGTTTCGGACGAGCAGGTCTAACTGGGCCTTTCAATGGACCCGTTGGAATTTTAACTGAGTAAAAAGTACAGAAATTGCGGTTTTGCAATATAATTATGTTGAAAAGCTCCTAATCAATTACATGAATTCCTAAAATTTGATTAAAACTTGTTTTGCAATCCTTTTTGTAGAGGTTTCGGACGAGCGGGTCGAAATGGGCCTTTCAATGGACCCGTTGGAATTTTAACTGAGTAAAAAGTACATAAATTGAGGTTTTGCAATATAATTGTGTTGAAAAGCTCCTAATCAATTATTTGATCTCCTAATATTTGAATAAAACATTTTTGCGGTCCTTTTTGTAGAGGTTTCGGACGAGGAGGTCTAAATGGGCCTTTCAATGGACCCGTTGGAATTTTAACTAAGTAAAAAGTACAGAAATTGAGGTTTTGCAATATAATTGATTTGAATAGCTCCTAATAAATTATTTGAACTCCTAATATTTGAAAAAAACATTTTTGCGGTCCTTTTTATAGAGGTTTCGGACGAGCATGTCTAAATGGGCCTTTCAATGGACCCGTTGGAATTTTAACTGAGTAAAAAGTACATAAATTGAGGTTTTGCAATATAATTGTGTTGAAAAGCTCCTAATCAATAATTTGATCTCCTAATATTTGAATAAAACATTTTTGCGGTCCTTTTTGTAGAGGTTTCGGACGAGGACGTCTAAATGGGCCTTTCAATGGACCCGTTGGAATTTTAACTAAGTAAAAAGTACAGAAATTGAGGTTTTGCAATATAATTGATTTGAATAGCTCCTAATAAATTATTTGAACTCCTAATATTTGAATAAAACATTTTTGCGGTCCTTTTTATAGAGGTTTCCGACGAGCATGTCTAAATGGGCCTTTGAATGGACCCGTTGGAATTTTAACTGAGTAAAAAGTACATAATTGAGGTTTTGCAATATAATTGTGTTGAAAAGCTCCTAATCAATTACATGAACTCTTTAAATTTGATTAAAACTTGTTTTGCAGTCCTTTTTGTAGAGGTTTCGGACGAGCGGGTCGAAATGGGCCTTTCAATGGACCCGTTGGAATTTTAAATGAGTAAAAAGTACATAAATTGAGGTTTTGCAATATAATTGTGTTTAAAAGCTCCTAATCAATTACATGAACACCTAAAATTTGATTAAAACATGTTTTGCGGTCCTTTTTGTAGAAGTTTCGGACGTGCGGGTCGAAATGGGCCTTTCAATGGACCTGTTGGAATTTTAACTGAGTAAAAAGTTCAGAAATTGAGGTTTCTTAATATAATTGTGTTCAAAAGCTCCTAATCAATTATTTGAACTCCTAATATTTGAATAAAACATTTTTGCGGTCCTTTTTATAGAGGTTTCGGACGAGCAGGTCTAAATGGGCCTTTCAATGGACCCGTTGGAATTTTAACTGAGTAAAAAGTACCAAAATTGAGGTTTTGCAATATAATTGTGTTGAAAAGCTCCTAATCAATTACATGAACTCCTTAAATTTGATTAAAACTTGTTCTGCAGTCCTTTTTGTAGAGTTTTCGGACCAGCGGGTCGAAATGGGGCTTTCAATGGACCCGTTGGAATTTTTAATGAGTAAAAAGTACAGAAATTGACGTTTTGCAATATAGTTGTGTTGAAAAGCACCTAATAAATTATTTGAACTCCTAATATTTGAATAAAACATTTTTGCGGTCCTTTTTGTAGAGGTTTCGGACGAGCAGGTCTAAATGGGCCTTTCAATGGACCCGTTCGAATTTTAACTTAGTAAAAGGTACAGAAATTGAGGTTTTGCAATATAATTGTGTTGAAAAGCTCCTAATCAATTATTTGAACTCCTAACATTTGAATAAAACATTTTTGCGGTCACTTTTGTAGAGGTTTCGAACGAGCAGGTGTAAATGGGCCTTTCAATGGACCCGTTGGAATTTTAACTGAGTAAAAAGTACAGAAATTGAGGTTTTGCAATATAATTGTGTTGAAAAGCTCCTAATCAATTATTTGAACTCCTAATATTTGAATAAAACATTTTTGCGGTCCTTTTTGTAGAGGTTTCGGACGAGGAGGTCTAAATGGGCGTTTCAATGGACCCGTTGGAATTTTAAATGAGTAAAAAGTACAGAAATTGAGGTTTTTCAATATAATTGTGTTGAATAGCTCCTAATCAATTACATGAACACCTAAATTTTGATTAAAACTTGTTTTGCGGTCCTTTTTGTAGAGGTTTCGGACAAGCGGGTCGAAATGGGCCTTTCAATGGACCTGTTGGAATTTTAACTGAGTAAAAAGTTCAGATATTGAGGTTTTGTAATATAATTGTGTTCAAAAGCTCCTAATCAATTATTTGAACTCCTAATATTTGAATAAAACATTTTTGCGGTCTTTTTTGTAGAGGTTTCGGACGAGCAGGTCTAAATGGGACTTTCAATGGACCCGTTGGAATTTTAACTGAGTAAAAAGTATAGAAATTGAGGTTTTGCAATCTAATTGTGTTGAAAAGCTCCTAATCAATTACATGAACTCCTTAAATTTGATTAAAACTTGTTTTGCGGTCCTTTTGTACCGGTTTCGGACGAGCGGGTCGAAATGGGCCTTTCAATGGACCTGTTGGAATTTTAAATGAGTAAAAAGTACAGAAATTGACGTTTTGCAATATAATTGTGTTGAAAAGCTCCTAATCAATTATTTGAACTCATAATGTTTGAATAAAACATTTTTGCTTTCCTTTTTGTAGAGGTTTCGGACGAGCAGGACTAAATGGGCCTTTCAATGGACCCGTTGGAATTTTAACTGAGTAAAAAGTATAGAAATTGAGGTTTTGCAATCTAATTGTGTTGAAAGGCTCCTAATCAATTACATGAACTCCTTAAATTTGATTAAAACTTGTATTTGCAGTCCTTTTTGTAGAGGTTTCGGACGAGCGGGTCGAAATGGGCCTTTCAATGGACCCCTTGGAATTTTAAATGAGTAAAAAGTACAGAAATTGACGTTTTGCAATATAATTGTGTTGAAAATCTCCTAATCAATTATTTGAACTCCTAATATTTGAATAAAACATTTTTGCGATCTTTTTTGTAGAGGTTTCGGACGAGCAGGTCTAAATGGGCCTTTCAATGGACCCGCTAGAATTTTAACTGAGTAAAAAGTACAGAAATTGAGGTTTTGCAATATAATTGTGTTCAAAAGCTCCTAATCAATTATTTGAACTACTAATATTTGAATAAAACATTTTTGCGGTCCTTTTTGTAGAGGTTTCGGACGAGCAGGTCTAACTGGGCCTTTCAATGGACCCGTTGGAATTTTAACTGAATAAAAAGTACAGAAATTGCGGTTTTGCAATATAATTATGTTGAAAAGCTCCTAATAAATTACATGAAATCCTAAAATTTGATTAAAACTTGTTTTGCAATCCTTTTTGTAGAGGTTTCGGACGAGTAGGTCGAAATGGGCCTTTCAATGGACCCGTTGGAATTTTAACTGAGTAAAAAGTACATAAATTGAGGTTTTGCAATATAATTGTGTTGAAAAGCTCCTAATCAATTATTTGATCTCCTAATATTTGAATAAAACATTTTTGCGGTCCTTTTTGTAGAGTTTTCGGACGAGGAGGTCTAAATGGGCCTTTCAATGGACCCGTTGGAATTTTAACTAAGTAAAAAGTACAGAAATTGAGGTTTTGCAATATAATTGATTTGAATAGCTCCTAATAATTTATTTGAACTCCTAATATTTGAATAAAACATTTTTGCGGTTCTTTTTGTAGAGGTTTCGGACGAGCATGTCTAAATGGGCCTTTCAATGGACCCATTGGAATTTTAACTAAGTAAAAAGTACAGAATTGAGGTTTTGCAATATAATTGTGTTGAAAAGCTCGTAATCAATTACATGAACTCTTTAAATTTGATTAAAACTTGTTTTGCAGTCCTTTTTGTAGAGGTTTCGGACGAGCGGTTTGAAATGGGCCTTTCAATGGACCCGTTGGAATTTTAAATGAGTAAAAAGTACAGAAATTGAGGTTTTGCAATATAATTGTGTTGAAAAGCTCCTAATCAAGTATTTGAACTCCTAATATTTGAATAAAACATTTTTGCGGTCCTTTTTGTAGAGGTTTCGGACGAGCAGGTCTAAATGGGCCTTTCAATGGACCCGTTGGAATTTTAACTGAGTAAAAAGTACAGAAATTGAGGTTTTGCAATCTAATTGATTTGAATAGCTCCTAATAAATTATTTGAACTCATAATGTTTGAATAAAACATTTTTGCGGTTCTTTTTGTAGAGGTTTCGGACGAGCAGGTCTAAATGGGCCTTTCAATGGACCCGTTGGAATTTTAACTGAGTAAAAAGTACAAAAATTGAGGTTTTGCAATATAATTGTGTTGAAAAGCTCCTAATCAATTACATGAACTCCTTAAATTTGATTAAAACTTGTTTTGCAGTCTTTTTTGTAGAGGTTTCAGACCAGCGGGTCGAAATGGGGCTTTCAATGGACCCGTTGGAATTTTAAATGAGTAAAAAGTACAGAAATTGACGTTTTGCAATATAATTGTGTTGAAAAGCATCTAATAAATTATTTGAACTCCTAATATTTTAATAAAACATTTTTGCGTTCCTTTTTGTAGAGGTTTCGGATGAGCAGGTCTAAATGGGCCTTTCAATGGACCCGTTGGAATTTTAACTGAGTAAAAAGTACAGAAATTGAGGTTTTGCAATATAATTGTGATGAAAAGATCCTAATAAATTACATGAACTCCTAAAATTTGATTAAAACTTGTTTTGCAGTCCTTTTTGTAGAGGTTTCGGACGAGCGGGTCGAAATGGGCCTTTCAATGGACCCGTTGGAATTTTAACTGTGTAAAAAGTACAGAAATTGCGGTTTTGCAATATAATTGTGTTCAAAAGCTCCTAATCAATTATTTGAACTCCTAATATTTGATTAAAACTTGTTTTGCAGTCCTTTTTGTAGAGGTTTCGGACGTGCGGGTCGAAATGGGCCTTTCAATGGACCCGTTGGAATTTTAACTGAGTAAAAAGTACAGAAATTGCGGTTTTGCAATATAATTGTGTTGAAAAGCTCCTAATCAATTATTTGAACTCCTAATATTTGAATAAAACATTTTTGCGGTCCTTTTTGTAAAGGTTTCGGACGAGCAGGTCTAAATGGGCCTTTCAATGGACCTGTTGGAATTTTAAATGAGTAAAAAGTACAGAAATTGAGGTTTTTCAATATAATTGTGTTGAAAATCTCCTAATCAATTACATGAACACCTAAAATTTGATTAAAACTTGTTTTGCGGTCCTTTTTGTAGAGGTTTCGGACAAGCGGGTCGAAATGGGCCTTTCAATGGACCTGTTGGAATTTTAACTGAGTAAAAAGTTCAGAAATTGAGGTTTTGCAATATAATTGTGTTCAAAAGCTCCTAATCAATTATTTGAACTCCTAATATTTGAATAAAACATTTTTGCGGTCTTTTTTGTAGAGGTTTCGGACGAGCAGGTCTAAATGGGCCTTTCAATGGACCCGTTGGAATTTTAACTGAGTAAAAAGTATAGAAATTGAGGTTTTGCAATCTAATTGTGTTGAAAAGCTTCTAATCAATTACATGAACTCCTTAAATTTGATTAAAACTTGTTTTGCGGTCCTTTTTGTAGAGGTTTCGGACGAGCGGGTCGAAATGGGCCTTTCAATGGACCTGTTGGAATTTTAACTGGGTAAAAAGTACAGAAATTGACGTTTTGCAATATTATTGTGTTGAAAAGCTCCTAATCAATTATTTGAACTCCTAATATTTGAATAAAACATTTTTGCGGTCCTTTTTGTAGAGGTTTCGGACGAGCAGGTCTAAATGGGCCTCTCAATGGACCCGTTGGAATTTTAACTGAGTAAAAAGTATAGAAATTGAGGTTTTGCAATATAACTGTGTTCAAAAGATCCTAATCAATTACATGAACTCTTTAAATTTGATTAAAACTTGTTTTGCAGTCCTTTTTGTAGAGGTTTCGGACAAGCGGGTCGAAATGGACCTTTCAATGGACCCGTTGGAATTTTTTTTGAAGAAAAAGGCCTCATTAAAACCCCCTACTACTGTCCTTCAAGCAGAGCTAGAGGACCCTAAAAAGGGGAAAAGAGTGCCCAAATATTATTAATCAAAGATTGTTTGTTACAAATTGTTGTAAACAATGAGGGATATCTGATTCAAATGACGTCGAAGTCATAGAATTCAGCGAAGAGGTAGTCAAAGTCGCGGAGAGCAGCTTGTATCCGAAGAATAGTTGGCCCCATAGTAGAGAGCTCCTGAGCAGGATTATTGATCTTATTCGCGAGAGAAGCGCAGTTAGTTTCGAGCAAGATAAAATTCCAACCTTGAGAACGGGCGAAGGTGAGACCAGCTAGGATGCTTTCCCCTTCACTGGTGATAGCATCCTGACAGCTACCAAGAGGAAAAGCGAGACCTCCCACGATTGCTCCTGCAGAATCACGAGCAACAACGCCGACAGCTGCTGCACGAGTTGAAGGGTTAAAAGCTCCATCCACATTTATTTTGATATGATTAGGTGAAGGGAAGGTTCGGGAAGGATTAGAGAATGTAGATGAAACTGGGTCAGGCAAAATTAAAGATTTACAAAATTCGTCATGTAGGCTAATTGAATTAACAACAATTAGCCATGGGGGTTGTAGATGGTGGTTGTGAACCCAATCATTCCGTCTGTTCCATATATTCCATAAAACAGTAAGGAAGAGACCAAATTTATCAGAGGAAATTGTAGAGGCTGCTTCCTCTAACCATTGCATGGGCGTAGGAGCTAAACTCTTATAGAGGGAGATAGGGATACCACTAATTTGAAGGGCTTCAGATGCCCCAGGGCATTCACGAAGCGCATGAAGAATCGATTCCGAGTGTTGACCACAGATAGAACAAGGCCCCGAGCTAGGAGAAAAGGCTTGCATTTTAGAACCAACTGGTAGAGCGTCAGAAGCCATACGCCAACCAAAATTTTTAACTTTGGGCAAAGCTTTGATTTTGGATAAGAACTTTCATAAGTGAGTTGGTGGCGAAGGTTGGGTTATAGAACGTTGTAAGAAAATATATCCAGAACGGACTGAGTAGATACCCGAGTCGTTGGGGGACCATAATATTGAGTCACGATGATCATTTATGATGGGAACACGGAGAATGGCACGGATTGAAATAATTGTTTATCTTAACCTTATCACAGGCGGTTTGGTTGCGTATCATAAAATCACGACATCGGTTGTGAAATTCTTCGGAAATTTCGTAATCCCCAGTAAGCTCAACCGGGGAAGAACCTCCCCATATATCCTTATGTATTCTAATAGTACTGTTTATACCAGGCCGGTGAAGGAAGCCGGGGTAAAGACGCTGAAGGGCGTTATATATACCTTGCCAAGCGAAAGAACCCCTATTGGGTTTTGGTGCGTCCAGAATGTTGCCCGAAGGAAAGTATTTAAACCGATATATTTGTCCTAATAGGGAATCTGGTTCACAGGTGAGTTTCCAAATTTGCTTGCCCAAGAGAGCAATGTTAAAGTCGTGTAAATCCTTAAAACCCATGCCTCCAGTAGCTTTAGGTAAGCATATACGATTACAAGGTAACATATGCCAACCTTTTTTGTTGGATTTACCAGTCCACCAATATTGACGGATTGATGTAGTCATGTCGTCGATGATGTTTTGTGGTAGAAGATAGCAAGACATAACATACCGTGGGAGAGATTGTAAGACAGCTTTGATGAAAATCTCTCGACCACTGAAGGATAGTAGATGTTTGTCCCAACTAGAGAGACGATCATGTACTTTATCACGTACAAAACCTAAGGATTCAGTTTTATTTTTCCCAATTAGGAGCGGGATGCCAAGGTATACTCCGGGGTTAGAAACCTCGCGTACTTGTAAAAGGCTGTTAATTGCATTTCTTGTTGCAGATGAGGTACGCGGGTTATAGAAGATTGTCGACTTCTCAAAATTGACTGCTTGACCAGATGCATTAGCATACGTTTGAAGAGCATTTTTCAGAAGGGATGCTTCAGATCGATTAGTATTTATAAATACCATACAATCATCAGCAAATAGAAGGTGGTTAACTTTGGGCCCATGTTTACATGCGCCTAGTCCTGGAAGAATGTTAGATTGTTGAGCAGCAACTAAGTAAGCCGAGAGGCCTTGAGTACAGAAAAGGAAGAGGAAAGGGGATAGAGGATCCCCCTGGCGAAGACCACGTTGAGGTTGAAAGGTAGGTGAAAACGAGTTATTAATTTTAACTGAAAAAGAGACTGTAGTTACACAACGCATTATAAGCTGGATCCATTCAGAAGCAAAGCCCATACGTTCCATTACATTTGCGAGGAAAGACCATTCTACTCTATCGAAAGCTTTTTCCATGTCGAGCTTAAGAGCAGCTCCTTGAGGTTTTGCAATATAATTGTGTTCAAAAGCTCCTAATCAATTATTTGAACTCCTAATATTTGAATAAAACATTTTTGCGGTCCTTTTAGTAGAGGTTTCGGACGAAGAGGTCTAAATGGGCCTTTCAATGGACCCGTTGGAATTTTAACTAAGTAAAAAGTACAGAAATTGAGGTTTTGCAATATAATTGATTTGAATAGCTCCTAATAAATTATTTGAACTCCTAATATTTAAATAAAACATTTTTGCGGTCCTTTTTATAGAGGTTTCGGACGAGCATGTCTAAATGAGCCTTTCAATGGACCCGTTGGAATTTTAACTAAGTAAAAAGTACAGAATTGAGGTTTTGCAATATAATTGTGTTGAAAAGCTCCTAATAAATGATTTGAACTCCTAATATTTGAATAAAACATTTTTGCGGTCCTTTTTGTAGAGGTTTCGGACGAGCAGGTCTAAATGGGCCTTTCAATGGACCCGTTGGAATTTTAAATGAGTAAAAAGTACAGAAATTGAGGTTTTTCAATATAATTGTGTTGAAAAGCTCCTAATCAATTACATGAACACCTAAAATTTGATTATAACTTGTTTTGCGGTCCTTTTTGTAGAGGTTTTGGACAAACGGGTCGAAATGGGCCTTTCAATGGACCTGTTGGAATTTTAACTGAGTAAAAAGTTCAGAAATTGAGGTTTTGCAATATAATTGTGTTCGAAAGCTCCTAATCAATTATTTGAACTCCTAATATTTGAATAAAACATTTTTGCGGTCTTTTTTGTAGAGGTTTCGGACGAGCAGGTCTAAATGGGCCTTTCAATGGACCCGTTGGAATTTTAACTGAGTAAAAAGTATAGAAATTGAGGTTTTGCAATCTAATTGTGTTGAAAAGCTCCAAATCAATTACATGAACTCCTTAAATTTGATTAAAACTTGTTTTGTTGTCCTTTTTGTAGAGGTTTCGGACGAGCGGGTCGAAATGGGCCTTTCAATGGACCTGTTGGAATTTTAACTGGGTAAAAAGTACAGAAATTGACGTTTTGCAATATAATTGTGTTGAAAAGCTCCTAATCAATTATTTGAACTCCTAATATTTGAATAAAACATTTTTGCGGTCCTTTTTGTAGAGGTTTCGGACGAGCATGTCTAAATGGGCCTTTCAATGGACCCGTTGGAATTTTAACTGAGTAAAAAGTATAGAAATTGAGGTTTTGCAATCTAATTGTGTTGAAAAGCTCCTAATCAATTACATGAACTCCTTAAATTTGATTAAAACTTGTTTTGCAGTCCTTTTTGTAGAGGTTTCGGACGAGCGGGTCGAAATGGGCCTTTCAATGGACCCGTTGGAATTTTAAATGAGTAAAAAGTACAGAAATTGACGTTTTGCAATATAATTGTGTTGAAAATATCCTAATCAATTATTTGAACTCCTAATATTTGAATAAAACATTTTTGCGATCCTTTTTGTAGAGGTTTCGGACGAGCAGGTCTAAATGGGCCTTTCAATGGACCCGCTGGAATTTTAACTGAGTAAAAAGTACAGAAATTGAGGTTTTGCAATATAATAGTGTTCAAAAGCTCCTAATCAATTATTTGAACTACTAATATTTGAATAAAACATTTTTGCGATCCTTTTTGTAGAGGTTTCGGACGAGTAGGTCTAACTAAGCCTTTCAATGGACCCTTTGGAATTTTAACTTAGTAAAAAGTACAGAAATTGCGGTTTTGCAATATAATTATGTTGAAAAGCTCCTAATCAATTACATGAATTCCTAAAATTTGATTAAAACTTGTTTTGCAATCCTTTTTGTAGAAGTTTCGGACGAGCGGGTCGAAATGGGCCTTTCAATGGACCCGTTGGAATTTTAACTGAGTAAAAAGTACAGAAATTGAGGTTGTGCAATATAATTGTGTTGAAAAGCTCCTAATCAATTATTTGATCTCCTAATATTTGAATAAAACATTTTTGCGGTCCTTTTAGTAGAGGTTTCGGACGAAGAGGTCTAAATGGGCCTTTCAATGGACCCGTTGGAATTTTAACTAAGTAAAAAGTACAGAAATTGAGGATTTGCAATATAATTGATTTGAATAGCTCCTAATAAATTATTTGAACTCCTAATATTTAAATAAAACATTTTTGCGGTCCTTTTTATAGAGGTTTCGGACGAGCATGTCTAAATGAGCCTTTCAATGGACCCGTTGGAATTTTAACTAAGTAAAAAGTACAGAATTGAGGTTTTGCAATATAATTGTGTTGAAAAGCTCCTAATAAATGATTTGAACTCCTAATATTTGAATAAAACATTTTTGCGGTCCTTTTTGTAGAGGTTTCGGACGAGCATGTCTAAATGGGCCTTTCAATGGACCCGTTAGAATTTTAACTGAGTAAAAAGTACATAAATTGAGGTTTTGCAATATAATTGTGTTGAAAAGCTCCTAATCAATGACATGAACTCCTAAAATTAGATTAAAACTTGTTTTGCAGTCCTTTTTGTAGAGGTTTCGGACGAGCGGGTCGAAATGGGCCTTTCAATGGACCCGTTGGAATTTTAACTGAGTAAAAAGTACAGAAATTGAGATTTTGCAATATAATTGTGTTGAATGGCTCCTAACCAATTACATGAACTCCTAAAATTTGATTAAAACTTGTTTTGCAGTCCTTTTTGTAGAGGTTTCGGACGAGCGGGTCGAAATGGGACTTTCAATGGACATGTTGGAATTTTAACTTAGTAAAAAGTACAGAAATAGCGGTTTTGCAATATAATTGTGTTGAAAAGCTCCTAATCAATTAATTGAACTCCTAATATTTGAATAAAACATTTTTGCGGTCCTTTTTGTAGAAGTTTCGGACGAGCAGGTCTAAATGGGCCTTTCAATGGACCCGTTGGAATTTTAAATGAGTAAAAAGTACAGAAATTGAGGTTTTTCAAAATAATTGTGCTGAAAAGCTCCTAATCAATTACATGAACACCTAAAATTTGATTAAAACTTGTTTTGCGGTCCTTTTTGTAGAGGTTTCGGACAAGCGGGTCGAAATGGGCCTTTCAATGGACCTGTTGGAATTTTAACTGAGTAAAAAGTTCAGAAATTGAGGTTTTGCAATATAATTGTGTTGAAAAGCTCCTAATAAATGATTTGAACTCCTAATATTTGAATAAAACATTTTTGCGGTCCTTTTTGTAGAGGTTTCGGACGAGCATGTCTAAATGGGCCTTTCAATGGACCCGTTAGAATTTTAACTGAGTAAAAAGTACATAAATTGAGGTTTTGCAATATAATTGTGTTGAAAAGCTCCTAATCAATGACATGAACTCCTAAAATTAGATTAAAACTTGTTTTGCAGTCCTTTTTGTAGAGGTTTCGGACGAGCGGGTCGAAATGGGCCTTTCAATGGACCCGTTGGAATTTTAACTGAGTAAAAAGTACAGAAATTGAGATTTTGCAATATAATTGTGTTGAATGGCTCCTAACCAATTACATGAACTCCTAAAATTTGATTAAAACTTGTTTTGCAGTCCTTTTTGTAGAGGTTTCGGACGAGCGGGTCGAAATGGGACTTTCAATGGACATGTTGGAATTTTAACTTAGTAAAAAGTACAGAAATAGCGGTTTTGCAATATAATTGTGTTGAAAAGCTCCTAATCAATTAATTGAACTCCTAATATTTGAATAAAACATTTTTGCGGTCCTTTTTGTAGAAGTTTCGGACGAGCAGGTCTAAATGGGCCTTTCAATGGACCCGTTGGAATTTTAAATGAGTAAAAAGTACAGAAATTGAGGTTTTTCAAAATAATTGTGCTGAAAAGCTCCTAATCAATTACATGAACACCTAAAATTTGATTAAAACTTGTTTTGCGGTCCTTTTTGTAGAGGTTTCGGACAAGCGGGTCGAAATGGGCCTTTCAATGGACCTGTTGGAATTTTAACTGAGTAAAAAGTTCAGAAATTGAGGTTTTGCAATATAATTGTGTTCAAAAGCTCCTAATCAATTATTTGAACTCCTAATATTTGAATAAAACATTTTTGCGGTCTTTTTTGTAGAGGTTTCGAACGAGCAGGTCTAAATGGGCCTTTCAATGGACCCGTTGGAATTTTAACTGAGTAAAAAGTATAGAAATTGAGGTTTTTCAATCTAATTGTGTTGAAAAGCTCCTAATCAATTACATGAACTCCTTAAATTTGATTAAAACTTGTTTTGCGGTCCTTTTTGTAGAGGTTTCGAACGAGCGGGTCGAAATGGGCCTTTCAATGGACCTGTTGGAATTTTAACTGGGTAAAAAGTACAGAAATTGATGTTTTGCAATATAATTGTGTTGAAAAGCTCCTAATCAATTACTTGAACTCCTAATATTTGAATAAAACATTTTTGCGGTCCTTTTTGTAGAGGTTTCGGACGAGCAGGTCTAAATGGGCCTTTCAATGGACCCGTTGGAATTTTAACTGAGTAAAAAGTATAGAAATTGAGGTTTTGCAATCTAATTGTGTTGAAAAGCTCCTAATCAATCACATGAACTCCTTAAATTTGATTAAAACTTGTTTTTGCAGTCCTTTTTGTAGAGGTTTCGGACGAGCGGGTCGAAATGGGCCTTTCAATGGACCCGTTGGAATTTTAAATGAGTAAAAAGTACAGAAATTGACGTTTTGCAATAAAATTGTGTTGAAAATCTCCTAATCAATTATTTGAACTCCTAATATTTGAATAAAACATTTTTGCGATCCTTTTTGTAGAGGTTTCGGACGAGCAGTCTAAATGGGCCTTTCAAAGGACCCGCTGGAATTTTAACTGAGTAAAAAGTACAGAAATTGAGGTTTTGCAATATAATTGTTTTCAAAAGCTCCTAATAAATGATTTGAACTCCTAATATTTGAATAAAACATTTTTGCGGTCCTTTTTGTAGAGGTTTCGGACGAGCATGTGTAAATGGGCCTTTCAATGGACCCGTTAGAATTTTAACTGAGTAAAAAGTACAGAAATTGAGGTTTTGCAATATAATTGTGTTGAAAAGCTCCTAATCAATTACATGAACTCCTAAAATTAGATTAAAACTTGTTTTGCAGTCCTTTTTGTAGAGGTTTCGGACGAGCGGGTCGAAATGGGCCTTTCAATGGACCCGTTGGAATTTTAACTGAGTAAAAAGTACAGAAATTGAGGTTGTGCAATATAATTGTGTTGAAAAGCTCCTAATCAATTATTTGATCTCCTAATATTTGAATAAAACATTTTTGCGGTCCTTTTAGTAGAGGTTTCGGACGAAGAGGTCTAAATGGGCCTTTCAATGGACCCGTTGGAATTTTAACTAAGTAAAAAGTACAGAAATTGAGGTTTTGCAATATAATTGATTTGAATAGCTCCTAATAAATTATTTGAACTCCTAATATTTAAATAAAACATTTTTGCGGTCCTTTTTATAGAGGTTTCGGACGAGCATGTCTAAATGAGCCTTTCAATGGACCCGTTGGAATTTTAACTAAGTAAAAAGTACAGAATTGAGGTTTTGCAATATAATTGTGTTGAAAAGCTCCTAATAAATGATTTGAACTCCTAATATTTGAATAAAACATTTTTGCGGTCCTTTTTGTAGAGGTTTCGGACGAGCAGGTCTAAATGGGCCTTTCAATGGACCCGTTGGAATTTTAAATGAGTAAAAAGTACAGAAATTGAGGTTTTTCAATATAATTGTGTTGAAAAGCTCCTAATCAATTACATGAACACCTAAAATTTGATTATAACTTGTTTTGCGGTCCTTTTTGTAGAGGTTTTGGACAAACGGGTCGAAATGGGCCTTTCAATGGACCTGTTGGAATTTTAACTGAGTAAAAAGTTCAGAAATTGAGGTTTTGCAATATAATTGTGTTCGAAAGCTCCTAATCAATTATTTGAACTCCTAATATTTGAATAAAACATTTTTGCGGTCCTTTTTGTAGAAGTTTCGGACGAGCAGGTCTAAATGGGCCTTTCAATGGACCCGTTGGAATTTTAACTGAGTAAAAAGTATAGAAATTGAGGTTTTGCAATCTAATTGTGTTGAAAAGCTCCTAATCAATTACATGAACTCCTTAAATTTGATTAAAACTTGTTTTGTTGTCCTTTTTGTAGAGGTTTCGGACGAGCGGGTCGAAATGGGCCTTTCAATGGACCTGTTGGAATTTTAACTGGGTAAAAAGTACAGAAATTGACGTTTTGCAATATAATTGTGTTGAAAAGCTCCTAATCAATTATTTGAACTCCTAAAATTTGAATAAAACATTTTTGCGGTCCTTTTTGTAGAGGTTTCGGACGAGCATGTCTAAATGGGCCTTTCAATGGACCCGTTGGAATTTTAACTGAGTAAAAAGTATAGAAATTGAGGTTTTGCAATCTAATTGTGTTGAAAAGCTCCTAATCAATTACATGAACTCCTTAAATTTGATTAAAACTTGTTTTGCAGTCCTTTTTGTAGAGGTTTCGGACGAGCGGGTCGAAATGGGCCTTTCAATGGACCCGTTGGAATTTTAAATGAGTAAAAAGTACAGAAATTGACGTTTTGCAATATAATTGTGTTCAAAAGCTCCTAATCAATTATTTGAACTACTAATATTTGAATAAAACATTTTTGCGGTCATTTTTGTAGAGGTTTCAGACGAGTAGGTCTAACTAGGCCTTTCAATGGACCCTTTGGAATTTTAACTGAGTAAAAAGTACAGAAATTGCGGTTTTGCAATATAATTATGTTGAAAAGCTCCTAATCAATTACATGAATTCCTAAAATTTGATTAAAACTTGTTTTGCAATCCTTTTTGTAGAAGTTTCGGACGAGCGGGTCGAAATGGGCCTTTCAATGGACCCGTTGGAATTTTAACTGAGTAAAAAGTACAGAAATTGAGGTTGTGCAATATAATTGTGTTGAAAAGCTCCTAATCAATTATTTGATCTCCTAATATTTGAATAAAACATTTTTGCGGTCCTTTTTGTAGAGGTTTCGGACGAGGATGTAACCCCCTTAACCCGGTCTAGACGGTTGTAACAAACCCGAAGGAACCTGATGTTCAGCCTTAACTCGCTGACACACCAAACACTTGCTCACAAACTCCGCGACATCCTTCTTCAAACCTACCCAGTAGTACTCATCACGAAGATCACAATACATCTTAGTACTACCAGGATGCATAGCAAAAGGACTACTATGGCCTTCAGTCAGAATAGCACGCCTCAACTCAGCATCTGCAGGCACTACTATCCGACTACCAAAACACAACACACCATCCTCATTAAAGCAGAAATCCGAAGGTCTACCCTCCGCGATATCCTGAACATGAGACACCAAGGAATCATCCAGCAACTGCTTTTCCTTGATCAACTGAACCAAAGATGGTTTCACTTGCAATTCAGCAACAAGACCACCATCACGCGATATGCTCAAGCTAGCAAACATCGCCCTCAGCTCAACAGCTACTTTCCTACTCAAGGCATCAGCAACAACATTAGCTTTTCCAGGATGATACTCAATCGTCAGATCATAATCCTTGAGTAACTCCAACCAACACCGCTGCCTAAGATTCAACTCTTTCTGAGACATCAGATACCTCAAACTCTTGTGATCCGTGTACACAGTACACTTCTCACCATACATATAATGTCTCCAGATCTTCAGAGCAAATACCACCGCAGCCAGCTCAATGTCATGCGTAGGATAGTTGCGCTCATGCACCTTCAACTGCCGCGACGCATAAGCCACAACCTTACCCTCTTGCATCAGCACACACCCCAAACCAACATAGGATGCATCACTATAGACCACAAACTCTTTCCCTGATTCAGGCTGAATCAAGATAGGAGCTTGCGTCAAAGCCACCTTCAACTTCTCAAAAGCCTGCTGTCTTGCTTCTGTCCACTCATACTTAACATCCTTCTGTAACAGCTTCGTCAAAGGAGCAGCAATTTTGGAAAAACCATCCACAAACCTCCGATAGTATCCCGCCAAACCAAGGAAACTACGAACCTCCTGAACAGACTTAGGAACTTTCCAATTCATTACTGCTTCAATCTTCTGAGGATCAACATGAATCCCCTCAGCCGAGACCACATGTCCAAGAAACACCACCTCCCTAAGCCAGAACTCACACTTGCTCAGCTTAGCATAAAGCTGATTCTCCAACAAAGCTTGCAAAACAACCCTCAGATGCTCTTCATGCTCCTCCTCAGTACGCGAGTACACGAGGATATCATCAGTGAACACCACAACGAACTTGTCCAGGTATTCATGAAACACACGGTTCATCATGTCCATGAAAGCAGCAGGAGCATTTGTCAACCCAAACGGCATCACAAGAAACTCATAATGCCCATACCTTGTCCTGAAAGCTGTCTTAGGCACGTCCACATCCTTCACCTTCAATTGATAATACCCTGACCTCAAGTCAATCTTAGAGAACACAGCAGCTCCCCGAAATTGATCAAAGAGATCATCAATCCTCGGCAAAGGATACCGATTCTTGATAGTCAACTTGTTCAGCTGACGGTAATCAATGCACATCCTCATAGTGCCATCTTTCTTCTTCACAAACAAGACAGGAGCACCCCAAGGCGACACACTCGGCCGGATGAAACCACGATCAAGCAGCTCTTGCAACTGCGTCTTCAGCTCCTTCAGCTCCTTAGGTGCCATTCTATAGGGAGTAATGGACACAGGAGTGGTATTCTCATACAGCTCAATTCCAAACTCCACCTCGCGATTAGGAGGTAAACCAGGCAACTCCTCCGGAAAGACACCAGGAAACTCCTTCACAACCTTGATATCTTGCACCCTCAACTCCTTAGAGCTAGGATTCATCACAAAAGCCAGATAAGCCTCACAACCCTGCCTCAGCATCCTGCTCGCCTCCAAGGTAGAAACAACATTGGCAAGAAACTTCACATTCTCACCAACCACCACCACTTCATAATCATCCGCAAGCTTAAGCGAAACCCGCTTATTCTCACAATCCACCACAGCACGATGCTCAGCAAGCCAATCCATACCAAGGATCACATCAAAACCATAAAAGGGCAACTCCATAAGATCAACATGAAAGACATGCTCTTGAACAACCAAAGGACACCTTCTATAAAGCTTACGAGTCACAATAGTTTCACCAAAAGAACTAGTGACTCTAACTCCAACATCCAAAGACTCAACAGGCAAACCAAGCAACTCAGCATGCTCACGCAAAATGTATGAATGCGTAGATCCAGAATCAATCAAAGAAAGCAATGACAAGGATTGCAAAGTAAAGGTACCTGCAATCACATCAGCATCATTCCTTCCCTCGCGCTGAGCATACACTCTCGCCTGGCCTCCACCCTCAGGTTGAATAGCCACAACATGAGCTACTCCGCGACCACCTTCTTCACGCCTCTGAAAATTACTACGGCCGCGTCCACGACCTCTCTGCGGTGCTGCAACAACAGGAGCACGCTCTTGGCCACCAGCCATCCTCGGACAATCTCGCCTCAAGTGGTCAGCAGAACCACAATTCCAGCACTCATAACCAGATGCAGCAACAGGAGCTTGTACCTCCTTTCCAGCACGAGGACAGTCACGCTTCAAGTGACCACGGGAACCACAAATCCAACAAGCACTAGGGTCAGCTCTAGCATTGCCACCCCTAGCAGGTGCACCTCCACCTCTCTTAGCTGAGGACTGAAACCTCTGATCACGTCCCCTCTTGTTCCGTCCACCTCCGGAACTATACTCAGCAGCTCTCTTCCCAGAGCTCGCTCCAGCACCCTTCGCAGACAAACTCAGATTCATTTCTATGTCCTTGGATCGACTAACCAACACATCAAAATCATTATACTCAGCAGCCAACATGTAGGTCTTTACTTCCGTCACCAAGCCATAACGGAACCTTTCGCACCTCTCTCGCTCATCAGGTATCAGCTCCGGTGCATACTGACTGAGGCGTACAAACTGTACTTCATACTCAGCAACACTCATGTTCCCCTGGGTCAGAGACATGAATTCACGCTTTTTCTCATCCAGATATCTCACTCCCAGATATCTCCTCTTGAACGCATTCTGAAAGAATGTCCAGGTAACATCAACTTCAGCCATCCCAGCTATGGTGGTCGTCCACCACGTATAAGCATCGCCTTGCAGCAAAGACACAACACAACCCAACTTTTGCACATCAGTGCAGCTCATCTGTCCCAAGACACGCTTGGTACTCTCTAGCCAAGCTTCCGACCTTTCAGCTGACATACCCCTAAACTCAGTCCCACCAAGACTGCGCGGACGCTCTAAGGGTAGTCTAGCACCAGCATCTCCCTGATGCCCAGCTCCTTGAGCTCCAGCTACTGCTGCTCGAAAAGCACCCGCAATAGCTTGTACCAGCACAGACATGTCAGGCATAGCTTGCCCCTGACCAACCTCAGGTCCTGCAGCTCCAGCACCAGCTGCCTCAGCTCCAGCTCTTTCTCTCTCCGCACCACCACCACCAGGTGGAGGAGGAGGTATCACAGCACTACCCGCATTCTCCTCATTTTCATTCCCATCCGGACTCGGAGCTCTTACGTTACTCCTTAACTCTCTACGTGGTGCCATACTATTACCATGCAATCACAATGCAAAATAAAACAAGTCAGGCCCAGCAAGGTAAGCAATTTCAAGTATTCAAGCTCAATTTCTTTCAAATTCAACATCATTTCATTAGCTTTTGTTTGGCAATGGGTACCCTCAACATGCAACATCACATCATACACCTTGAATGTATCAACATCTCCAACCACTGAACATGCTTTCACACAACGAGCATACAAGCTAAACATACTTCAATCATGCATACATTCATTCCCAATTATTCGAAAACCTGGCTCTGATACCACCAAATGTAACCCCCTTAACCCGGTCTAGACGGTTGACCGAATTAAGAAAGTCACACGGGGAAAACCAAAGTCAACCCGAAAGTCAACCTTGATTAACGACCCTTTTTTTTCTTTTTAAACTTATCTAGATGCACATCAACCCTAATTGTGATCACACAAACATTATACACAAAGATTACAAACATCAGAGATCAAACAGGGACCCAATTGAACAAATTACAACTTTAGGGATCAAATTGTAAATTCTGATAAGTATGAGGGCTTAGTCCAAATTAAAGTTACCATCTCGAAATTAGTCAGGTTCCATGCTTCCCTGCGAAATTTCAGCTCAAAAGGACTTCTCAAACTCATTTAATTGCATAAACAAGTTGCAGGACCAAAACGTAAACAAAACAAAACATAAAAGATACTTTTAACCGAATTAACGGTTAGGTATCGATACGCCTGGTGTCGTATCGATACGCGGGGATGGCAGTAACAAAACTCCCAAAATGGTATCGATACAAGCTCCCCCCGTTCCGATACGGCGTTCATACGGTATCGATACCCTAACAATCGTACCGATACGCCTGGGCAGAAATGTGCATATTTGGCTCAGGCGTATCGATACGCAAGCCCGAGTACCGATACTCCTGCCTGAAATTGACTCGAGAACAACATCAAACATGCTTCAAACGTCAATTTAACAGCACCAAACCATATCACATAATCAACCAACATGCAAGGACCTTAATTGCATCACCAATTCAACATAAAACCATCACGTAAGAAAAGCCCCAATTTAAGTGGCATGCTTCCTACTTAAGCTATCCATTCATGCATATACCTTCATAACCAAGCATAACAAAGCCAAATATAAATCCAGCAATCTCATCAACATTTAACATACTTTGGGAGTCTCAAACACCTCCCAAAACACACACATTGGTTCCCCATTGCCAAATCAACCAAAAGCTAAAGGTACTTATAAAACCTTCATACAATGAGCTTTACTTGAACTTGATTGCTTGCCCTTACTTGCTGCCCCTCAAGGTACTCTAATGCTCTGCAATATTGAATTCAGAAAACGTAGAGAGCGTAAGCAAAAGCTTAGTGAGGCGTGCTCATTAAAACAATTCAATAATGCAATTAAAACCATTTATAAACCATGCCCAAAATCAACCTTTGCACATGCTTAAAAGCACACCTTAACAAGCAATCTCATGCTTAAACTTTAAACATAAATGTCATATTAGCTCAAGTGATTCATTTCATTTCTTAAAACAAGTTTAACAACTTCCCAAGGACTTTTAAACACCTTGGCCCCAAGGACTTTTAAACACCTTGGCCATGGACTTTTAAACACCATGATTAAGGACCACAGAAGGACTTTTAACCACCTTTGTGTCCAATGCTTGAATCACCCCAAGGACTTTTAAACACCTTGGAAAGGGATCACCTAAGGACTTTTAACCACCTTAGTGTCCGCAACAAGACTCATCCAAGGACTTTTAACCACCTTGATGATCTTAAGTAACAAGGCTCACTCAAGGACTTTTAACCACCTTAGTGACCTTAATCTTTTCAAAACATCACTTGCCAATATACATCATATTCATCATTTAATCCACTGTTTTTAAGCATTAAACCAAGCCATTTTCATCATGCATTTGAAAGCATCAACCCCATTATTTCAATGTATAAAAGCAAGGTACTCCTACCTAGAGTTACCTTCAACATATGGCTTACATCAACAGCAAAATCCATGCTAAAACATGCTTTCAAAACAGTAATTAAACATGCAAATCATCATCTTACATCACAACAAAACATGGCCACCACTAGAGAGAAAATCCGAAAACTTACACTTGAGCTTAGCAAAGTTGTTTAGACTTAAACTAAGTTCCCAAAACCTTCAAACCTTGGTTTTAAAGCTGAAAATCCAATTCCTCAAAACCACTCACCGATTTCCACTTCGCTTCAAGCCAAAGCACCAAATCAAGCTTCCGGATCAACCAAACTTGGATCCAAAGATGCCTCCCCTGTTTCAACACATCAAAGCAGAGGATTAATGCATCATCATGCATTAATTACTTCAATGAAAGCATCTAAACTCGTTGCTCTCATCCAACCTCCATTTTCGGCCACCAAACACAACCGAAAATGCATCCAAAACACTTCCAAACAAAGCCCAGCCATAAACCAGCAAAACCTCACTTCCATTAACATCATAAAACATCTAAAAACAACCTAACAACATCCTTATACCTCCAGCAACAACAGATCCACAAAAACACCGCAAAAAAACTACCTTAAAACACAAGCTAAACTTAGGAAACTCAACCTATCCGGGATTGCATCAATCACAACTCATTTCCTTATCAATTTAGAGATCATTTAACATCAAAAACACCTCTCAAAACACAGATTTAACAGATCAAACGAAAATCATGTGAAATCATCAAAATCTTGCATAATTAGCCAAGATCTATAAATCAACTTAAAAGCCTTTAATTAAACATCAATTTAGGATTGAAAACTTAGGAATTTCAGTAAAGAACTTGAAGTTCAGAGGAGAAGGACATTCTTACCTCCAAACTTGAGTTTCTCCTCTTTTTGGAATGAAAATCCTTGATGAAACTTGTAGAAATTGAAGAGGTTTTGAAGATACAATGATTAGGGATTAAATGAGAGTTGAAAGGAGGAATTTAGGTGAGAAAATCAGAAGCAAAACTCTGGAAATGGAGTGTTTGGGTTGAGAGAAAAAAGAGAGAAAGAAAATGAGAAGTTAGTTGAGAAAATAGCACAAATGAGATTTCCCTCCTTTATGAAATCTTTAAAATCAGAATTATAACTCAAAATATCTTAGAAAAATCTGGAGAAACTCCCTTTGGGTAAATAGCTCCTTAAAGATTCAAAGTTTCAACCCTTTATAAAACAGCTACCAAACTTTCAAAAATTACATTTTGGTCACTAGCCAAAATGTCACACTTCCAAAACTCATTTTCCAAAATTGATTTCACAGTTCACTTAATTATATTAAAAGATGATTTTAGAACATTTTTCCATATTTTTAATGCAACCCGAACTAGGCTTTCCTAATTTAACCTCTTACAATTCGAACAGCACTTTGACCAACCGGTCAAACGCCCAAGACTTCTAAGCCCAAAACCGGGGCATTACAGAGGAGGTCTAAATGGGCCTTTCAATGGACCCGTTGGAATTTTAACTAAGTAAAAAGTACAGAAATTTAGGTTTTGCAATATAATTGATTTGAATAGCTCCTAATAAATTATTTGAACTCCTAATATTTGAATAAAACATTTTTGCGGTCCTTTTTGTAGAGGTTTCGGACGAGCATGTCTAAATGAGCCTTTCAATGGACCCGTTGGAATTTTAACTGAGTAAAAAGTACAGAATTGAGGTTTTGCAATATAATTGTGTTGAAAAGCTCCTAATAAATGATTTGAACTCCTAATATTTGAATAAAACATTTTTGCGGTCCTTTTTGTAGAGGTTTCGGACGAGCATGTCTAAATGGGCCTTTCAATGGACCCGTTAGAATTTTAACTGAGTAAAAAGTACATAAATTGAGGTTTTGCAATATAATTGTGTTGAAAAGCTCCTAATCAATGACATGAACTCCTAAAATTAGATTAAAACTTGTTTTGCAGTCCTTTTTGTAGAGGTTTCGGACGAGCGGGTCGAAATGGGCCTTTCAATGGACCCGTTGGAATTTTAACTGAGTAAAAAGTACAGAAATTGAGATTTTGCAATATAATTGTGTTGAATGGCTCCTAACCAATTACATGAACTCCTAAAATTTGATTAAAACTTGTTTTGCAGTCCTTTTTGTAGAGGTTTCGGACGAGCGGGTCGAAATGGGACTTTCAATGGACACGTTGGAATTTTAACTTAGTAAAAAGTACAGAAATAGCGGTTTTGCAATATAATTGTGTTGAAAAGCTCCTAATCAATTAATTGAACTCCTAATATTTGAATAAAACATTTTTGCGGTCCTTTTTGTAGAAGTTTCGGACGAGCAGGTCTAAATGGGCCTTTCAATGGACCCGTTGGAATTTTAAATGAGTAAAAAGTACAGAAATTGAGGTTTTTCAATATAATTGTGTTGAAAAGCTCCTAATCAATTACATGAACACCTAAAATTTGATTAAAACTTGTTTTGCGGTCCTTTTTGTAGAGGTTTCGGACAAGCGGGTCGAAATGGGCCTTTCAATGGACCTGTTGGAATTTTAACCGAGTAAAAAGTTCAGAAATTGAGGTTTTGCAATATAATTGTGTTCAAAAGCTCCTAATCAATTATTTGAACTCCTAATATTTGAATAAAACATTTTTGCGGTCTTTTTTGTAGAGGTTTCGAACGAGCAAGTCTAAATGGGCCTTTCAATGGACCCGTTGGAATTTTAACTGAGTAAAAAGTATAGAAATTGAGGTTTTTCAATCTAATTGTGTTGAAAAGCTCCTAATCAATTACATGAACTCCTTAAATTTGATTAAAACTTGTTTTGCGGTCCTTTTTGTAGAGGTTTCGAACGAGCGGGTCGAAATGGGCCTTTCGATGGACCTGTTGGAATTTTAACTGGGTAAAAAGTACAGAAATTGATGTTTTGCAATATAATTGTGTTGAAAAGCTCCTAATCAATTACTTGAACTCCTAATATTTGAATAAAACATTTTTGCGGTCCTTTTTGTAGAGGTTTCGGACGAGCAGGTCTAAATGGGCCTTTCAATGGACCCGTTGGAATTTTAACTAAGTAAAAAGTATAGAAATTGAGGTTTTGCAATCTAATTGTGTTGAAAAGCTCCTAATCAATCACATGAACTCCTTAAATTTGATTAAAACTTGTTTTTGCAGTCCTTTTTGTAGAGGTTTCGGACGAGCGGGTCGAAATGGGCCTTTCAATGGACCCGTTGGAATTTTAAATGAGTAAAAAGTACAGAAATTGACGTTTTGCAATATAATTGTGTTGAAAATCTCCTAATCAATTATTTGAACTCCTAATATTTGAATAAAACATTTTTGCGATCCTTTTTGTAGAGGTTTCGGACGAGCAGTCTAAATGGGCCTTTCAATGGACCCGCTGGAATTTTAACTGAGTAAAAAGTACAGAAAATTGAGGTTTTGCAATATAATTGTGTTCAAAAGCTCCTAATCAATTATTTGAACTACTAATATTTGAATAAAACATTTTTGCGGTCATTTTTGTAGAGGTTTCGGACGAGTAGGTCTAACTAGGCCTTTCAATGGACCCGTTGGAATTTTAACTGAGTAAAAAGTACAGAAATTGCGGTTTTGCAATATAATTATGTTGAAAAGCTCCTAATCAATTACATGAATTCCTAAAATTTGATTAAAACTTGTTTTGCAATCCTTTTTGTAGAGGTTTCGGACGAGCGGGTCGAAATGGGCCTTTCAATGGACCCGTTGGAATTTTAACTGAGTAAAAAGTACAAAAATTGAGGTTTTGCAATATAATTGTGTTGAAAAGCTCCTAATCAATTATTTGATCTCCTAATATTTGAATAAAACATTTTTGCGGTCCTTTTTGTAGAGGTTTCGGACGAGGAGGTCTAAATGGGCCTTTCAATGGACCCGTTGGAAATTTAACTAAGTAAAAAGTACAGAAATTGAGGTTTTGCAATATAATTGATTTGAATAGCTCCTAATAAATTATTTGAACTCCTAATATTTGAATAAAACATTTTTGCGGTCCTTTTTGTAGAGGTTTCGGACGAGGAGGTCGAAATGGGCCTTTCAATGGACCCGTTGGAATTTTAACTGAGTAAAAAGTACAGAAATAGCGGTTTTGCAATATAATTGTGTTGAAAAGCTCCTAATCAATTATTTGAACTCCTAATATTTGAATAAAACATTTTTGCGGTCCTTTTTGTAGAGGTTTCGGACGAGCAGGTCTAAATGGGCCTTTCAATGGACCCGTTGGAATTTTAAATGAGTAAAAAGTACAGAAATTGAGGTTTTTCAATATAATTGTGTTGAAAAGCTCCTAATCAATTACATGAACACCTAAAATTTGATTATAACTTGTTTTGCGGTCCTTTTTGTTGAGGTTTTGGACAAACGGGTCGAAATGGGCCTTTCAATGGACCTGTTGGAATTTTAACTGAGTAAAAAGTTCAGAAATTGAGGTTTTGCAATATAATTGTGTTCGAAAGCTCCTAATCAATTATTTGAACTCCTAATATTTGAATAAAACATTTTTTCGGTCTTTTTTGTAGAGGTTTCGGACGAGCAGGTCTAAATGGGCCTTTCAATGGACCCGTTGGAATTTTAACTGAGTAAAAAGTATAGAAATTGAGGTTTTGCAATCTAATTGTGTTGAAAAGCTCCTAATCAATTACATGAACTCCTTAAATTTGATTAAAACTTGTTTTGTTGTCCTTTTTGTAGAGGTTTCGGACGAGCGGGTCGAAATGGGCCTTTCAATGGACTTGTTGGAATTTTAACTGGGTAAAAAGTACAGAAATTGACGTTTTGCAATATAATTGTGTTGAAAAGCTCCTAATCAATTATTTGAACTCCTAATATTTGAATAAAACATTTTTGCGGTCCTTTTTGTAGAGGTTTCGGACGAGCATGTCTAAATGGGCCTTTCAATGGACCCGTTGGAATTTTAACTGAGTAAAAAGTATAGAAATTGAGGTTTTGCAATCTAATTGTGTTGAAAAGCTCCTAATCAATTACATGAACTCCTTAAATTTGATTAAAACTTGTTTTACAGTCCTTTTTGTAGAGGTTTCGGACGAGCGGGTCGAAATGGGCCTTTCAATGGACCCGTTGGAATTTTAAATGAGTAAAAAGTACAGAAATTGACGTTTTGCAATATAATTGTGTTGAAAATATCCTAATCAATTATTTGAACTCCTAATATTTGAATAAAACATTTTTGCGATCCTTTTTGTAGAGGTTTCGGACGAGCAGGTCTAAATGGGCCTTTCAATGGACCCGCTGGAATTTTAACTGAGTAAAAAGTACAGAAATTGAGGTTTTGCAATTTAATAGTGTTCAAAAGCTCCTAATCAATTATTTGAACTACTAATATTTGAATAAAACATTTTTGCGGTCCTTTTTGTAGAGGTTTCGGACGAGTAGGTCTAACTGGGCCTTTCAATGGACCCGTTTGAATTTTAACTGAGTAAAAAGTACAGAAATTGCGGTTTTGCAATATAATTATGTTGAAAAGCTCCTAATCAATTACATGAATTCCTAAAATTTGATTAAAACTTGTTTTGCAATCCTTTTTGTAGAAGTTTCAGACGAGCGGGTCGAAATGGGCCTTTCAATGGACCCGTTGGAATTTTATCTGAGTAAAAAGTACAGAAATTGAGGTTGTGCAATATAATTGTGTTGAAAAGCTCCTAATCAATTATTTGATCTCCTAATATTTGAATAAAACATTTTTGCGGTCCTTTTTGTAGAGGTTTCGGACGAGGAGGTCTAAATGGGCCTTTCAATGGAGCCGTTGGAATTTTAACTAAGTAAAAAGTACAGAAATTGAGGTTTTGCAATATAATTGATTTGAATAGCTCCTAATAAATTATTTGAACTCCTAATATTTGAATAAAACATTTTTGCGGTCCTTTTTGTAGAGGTTTCGGACGAGCATGTCTAAATGAGCCTTTCAATGGACCCGCTGGAATTTTAACTGAGTAAAAAGTACAGAATTGAGGTTTTGCAATATAATTGTGTTGAAAAGCTCCTAATAAATGATTTGAACTCCTAATATTTGAATAAAACATTTTTGCGGTCCTTTTTGTAGAGGTTTCGGACGAGCATGTCTAAATGGGCCTTTCAATGGACCCGTTAGAATTTTAACTGAGTAAAAAGTACATAAATTGAGGTTTTGCAATATAATTGTGTTGAAAAGCTCCTAATCAATGACATGAACTCCTAAAATTAGATTAAAATTTGTTTTGCAGTCCTTTTTGTAGAGGTTTCGGACGAGCGGGTCGAAATGGGCCTTTCAATGGACCCGTTGGAATTTTAACTGAGTAAAAAGTACAGAAATTGAGATTTTGCAATATAATTGTGTTGAATGGCTCCTAACCAATTACATGAACTCCTAAAATTTGATTAAAACTTGTTTTGCAGTCCTTTTGGTAGAGGTTTCGGACGAGCGGGTCGAAATGGGACTTTCAATGGACACGTTGGAATTTTAACTTAGTAAAAAGTACAGAAATTGAGGTTTTGCAATATAATTGTGTTTAAAAGCTCCTAATCAATTATTTGAACTCCTAATATTTGAATAAAACATTATTGCGGTCCTTTTTGTAGAGGTTTCGGACGAGCAGGTCTAAATGGGCCTTTCAATGGACCCGTTGGAATTTTAACTGAGTAAAAAGTACAGAAATTGAAGTTTTGCAATATAATTGTGTTGAAAAGCTCCTAATCAATTACATGAACTACTAAAATTTAATTTAAACTTGTTTTGCAGTCCTTTTTGTAGAGGTTTAGGACGAGGGGGTCGAAATGGGCCTTTCAATGGACCCGTTGGAATTTTAACTGAGTAAAAAGTACAGAAATTGCGGTTTTGCAATATAATTGTGTTGAAAAGCTCCTAATCAATTACATGAATTCCTAAAATTTGATTAAAACTTGTTTTGCAGTCCTTTTTGTAGAGGTTTCGGACGAGCGTGTCGAAATAGGCCTTTCAATAGACCCGTTGGAATTTTAACTGAGTAAAAAGTACAGAAATTGAGATTTTGCAATATAATTGTGTTGAAAAGCTCCTAATCAATTTTTTGAAATCCTAATATTTGAATAAAACATTTTTGCGGTCCTTTTTGTAGAGGTTTCTGACGAGGAGGTCTAAATGGGCCTTTCAATGGACCCGTTGGAATTTTAACTGAGTAAAAAGTACAGTAATTGAGGTTTTGCAATATAATTGTGTTGAAAAGCTCCTAATCAATTACATGAACTCCTAAAATTTGATTAAAACTTGTTTTGCAGTCCTTTTTGTAGAGGTTTCGGAGGAGCGGGTCGAAATGGGCCTTTCAATGGACCCGTTGGAATTTTAAATGAGTAAAAAGTACAGAAATTGAGGTTTTGCAATATAATTGTGTTGAAAAGCTCCTAATCAATTATTTGAACTCCTAATATTTGAATAAAACATTTTTGCGGTCCTTTTTGTAGAGGTTTCGGACGAGCAGGTCTAAATGGGCCTTTCAATGGACCCGTTGGAATTTTAAATGAGTAAAAAGTACAGAAATTTAGGGTTTGCAATATAATTGTGTTGAAAAGCTCCTAATAAATGATTTGAACTCCTAATATTTGAATAAAACATTTTTGCGGTCCTTTTTGTAGAGGTTTCGGACGAGCATGTCTAAATGGGCCTTTCAATGGACCCGTTAGAATTTTAACTGAGTAAAAAGTACATAAATTGAGGTTTTGCAATATAATTGTGTTGAAAGGCTCCTAATCAATGACATGAACTCCTAAAATTAGATTAAAATTTGTTTTGCAGTCCTTTTTGTAGAGGTTTCGGACGAGCGGGTCGAAATGGGCCTTTCAATGGACCCGTTGGAATTTTAACTGAGTAAAAAGTACAGAAATTGAGATTTTGCAATATAATTGTGTTGAATGGCTCCTAACCAATTACATGAACTCCTAAAATTTGATTAAAACTTGTTTTGCAGTCCTTTTTGTAGAGGTTTCGGACGAGCGGGTCGAAATGGGACTTTCAATGGACACGTTGGAATTTTAACTTAGTAAAAAGTACAGAAATTGAGGTTTTGCAATATAATTGTGTTGAAAAGCTCCTAATCAATTATTTGAACTCCTAATATTTGAATAAAACATTATTGCGGTCCTTTTTGTAGAGGTTTCGGACGAGCAGGTCTAAATGGGCCTTTCAATGGACCCGTTGGAATTTTAACTGAGTAAAAAGTACAGAAATTGAAGTTTTGCAATATAATTGTGTTGAAAAGCTCCTAATCAATTACATGAACTACTAAAATTTGATTTAAACTTGTTTTGCAGTCCTTTTTGTAGAGGTTTAGGACGAGCGGGTCAAAATGGGCCTTCAATGGACCCGTTGGAATTTTAATTGAGTAAAAAGTACAGAAATTGCGGTTTTGCAATATAATTGTGTTGAAAAGCTCCTAATCAATTATTTGAACTCCTAATATTTGATTAAAACTTGTTTTGCGGTCCTTTTTGTAGAGGTTTCGGACGAGCAGGTCTAAATAGGCCTTTCAATGGACCCGTTGGAATTTAAACTGAGTAAAAAGAACAGAAATTGCGGTTTTGCAATATAATTGTGTTGAAAAGCTCCTAATCAATTACATGAATTCCTAAAATTTGATTAAAACTTGTTTTGCAGTCCTTTTTGTAGAGGTTTCGGACGAGCGTGTCGAAATAGGCCTTTCAATAGACCCGTTGGAATTTTAACTGAGTAAAAAGTACAGAAATTGAGATTTTGCAATATAATTGTGTTGAAAAGCTCCTAATCAATTTTTGAAATCCTAATATTTGAATAAAACATTTTTGTGGTCCGTTTTGTAGAGGTTTCTGACGAGGAGGTCTAAATGGGCCTTTCAATGGACCCGTTGGAATTTTAACTGAGTAAAAAGTACAGTAATTGAGGTTTTGCAATATAATTGTGTTGAAAAGCTCCTAATCAATTACATGAACTCCTAAAATTTGATTAAAACTTGTTTTGTAGTCCTTTTTGTAGAGGTTTCGGAGGAGCGGGTCGAAATGGGCCTTTCAATTGACCGTTGGAATTTTAAATGAGTAAAAAGTACAGAAATTGAGGTTTTGCAATATAATTGTGTTGAAAAGCTCCTAATCAATTATTTGAACTCCTAAAATTTGAATAAAACATTTTTGCGGTCCTTTTTGTAGAGGTTTCGGACGAGCAGGTCTAAATGGGCCTTTCAATGGACCCGTTGGAATTTTAAATGAGTAAAAAGTACAGAAAATTAGGGTTTGCAATATAATTGTGTTGAAAAGCTCCTAATAAATGATTTGAACTCCAAATATTTGAATAAAACATTTTTGCGATCCTTTTTGTAGAGGTTTCGGACGAGCAGGTCTAAATGGGCCTTTCAAAGGACCCGTTAGAATTTTAACTGAGTAAAAAGTACATAAATTGAGGTTTTGCAATATAATTGTGTTGAAAAGCTCCTAATAAATGATTTGAACTCCTAATATTTGAATAAAACATTTTGCGGTCCTTTTTGTAGAGGTTTCGGACGAGCATGTCTAAATGGGCCTTTCAATGGACCCGTTAGAATTTAAACTGAGTAAAAAGTACATAAATTGAGGTTTTGCAATATAATTGTGTTGAAAAGCTCATAATCAATGACATGAACTCCTAAAATTAGATTAAAACTTGTTTTGCAGTCCTTTTTGTAGAGGTTTCGGACGAGCGGGTCGAAATGGGCCTTTCAATGGACCCGTTGGAATTTTAACTGAGTAAAAAGTACAGAAATTGAGATTTTGCAATATAATTGTGTTGAATGGCTCGTAACCAATTACATGAACTCCTAAAATTTGATTAAAACTTGTTTTGCAGTCCTTTTGGTAGAGGTTTCGGACGAGCGGGTCGAAATGGGACTTTCAATGGACCCGTTGGAATTTTAACTGAGTAAAAAGTACAGAAATTGAGGTTTTGCAATATAATTGTGTTTAAAAGCTCCTAATCAATTATTTGAACTCCTAATATTTGAATAAAACATTATTGCGGTCCTTTTTGTAGAGGTTTCGGACGAGCAGGTCTAAATGGGCCTTTCAATGGACCCGTTGGAATTTTAACTGAGTAAAAAGTACAGAAATTGAAGTTTTGCAATATAATTGTGTTGAAAAGCTCCTAATCAATTACATGAACTACTAAAATTTAATTTAAACTTGTTTTGCAGTCCTTTTTGTAGAGGTTTAGGACGAGGGGGTCGAAATGGGCCTTTCAATGGACCCGTTGGAATTTTAACTGAGTAAAAAGTACAGAAATTGCGGTTTTGCAATATAATTGTGTTGAAAAGCTCCTAATCAATTACATGAATTCCTAAAATTTGATTAAAACTTGTTTTGCAGTCCTTTTTGTAGAGGTTTCGGACGAGCGTGTCGAAATAGGCCTTTCAATAGACCCGTTGGAATTTTAACTGAGTAAAAAGTACAGAAATTGTGATTTTGCAATATAATTGTGTTGAAAAGCTCCTAATCAATTTTTTGAAATCCTAATATTTGAATAAAACATTTTTGCGGTCCTTTTTGTAGAGGTTTCTGACGAGGAGGTCTAAATGGGCCTTTCAATGGACCCGTTGGAATTTTAACTGAGTAAAAAGTACAGTAATTGAGGTTTTGCAATATAATTGTGTTGAAAAGCTCCTAATCAATTACATGAACTCCTAAAATTTGATTAAAACTTGTTTTGCAGTCCTTTTTGTAGAGGTTTCGGAGGAGCGGGTCGAAATGGGCCTTTCAATGGACCCGTTGGAATTTTAAATGAGTAAAAAGTACAGAAATTGAGGTTTTGCAATATAATTGTGTTGAAAAGCTCCTAATCAATTATTTGAACTCCTAATATTTGAATAAAACATTTTTGCGGTCCTTTTTGTAGAGGTTTCGGACGAGCAGGTCTAAATGGGCCTTTCAATGGACCCGTTGGAATTTTAAATGAGTAAAAAGTACAGAAATTTAGGGTTTGCAATATAATTGTGTTGAAAAGCTCCTAATAAATGATTTGAACTCCAAATATTTGAATAAAACATTTTTGCGGTCCTTTTTGTAGAGGTTTCGGACGAGCAGGTCTAAATGGGCCTTTCAATGGACCCGTTAGAATTTTAACTGAGTAAAAAGTACATAAATTGAGGTTTTGCAATATAATTGTGTTGAAAAGCTCCTAATAAATTACATGAACTCCTAAAATTAGATTAAAACTTGTTTTGCAGTCTTCTTTGTAGAGGTTTCGGACGAGCGGGTCGAAATGGGCCTTTCAATGGACCCGTTGGAATTTTAACTGAGTAAAAAGTACAGAAATTGCGGTTTTGCAATATAATTGTGTTGAAAAGCTCCTAATCAATTATTTGAACTCCTAATATTTGATTAAAACTTGTTTTGCGGTCCTTTTTGTAGAGGTTTCGGACGAGCAGGTCTAAATGGGCCTTTCAATGGACCCGTTGGAATTTAAACTGAGTAAAAAGAACAGAAATTGCGGTTTTGCAATATAATGGTATTGAAAAGCTCCTAATCAATTACATGAATTCCTAAAATTTGATTAAAACTTGTTTTGCAGTCCTTTTTGTAGAGGTTTCGGACGAGCGTGTCGAAATAGGCCTTTCAATGGACCCGTTGGAATTTTAACTGAGTAAAAAGTACAGAAATTGAGGTTTTGCAATATAATTGTGTTGAAAAGCTCCTAATCAATTTTTTGAAATCCTAATATTTGAATAAAAAAAATTTGCGGTCCTTTTTGTAGAGGTTTCTGACGAGGAGGTCTAAATAGGCCTTTTAATGGACTCGTTGGAATTTTAACTGAGTAAAAAGTACAGAAATTGAGGTTTTGCAATATAATTGTGTTGAAAAGCTCCTAATCAATTACATGAACTCCTAAAATTTGATTAAAACTTGTTTTGCAGTCCTTTTTGTAGAGGTTTCGGAAGAGCGGGTCGAAATGGGCCTTTCAATGGACCCGTTGGAATTTTAAATGAGTAAAAAGTAAAGAAATTGAGGTTTTGCAATATAATTGTGTTCAAAAGCTCCTAATCAATTATTTGAACTCCTAATATTTGAATAAAACATTTTTGCGGTCCTTTTTGTAGAGGTTTCGGACGAGCAGGTCTAAATGGGCCTTTCAATGGACCCGTTGGAATTTTAAATGAGTAAAAAGTACAGAAATTGAGGTTTTGCAATATAATTGTGTTGAAAAGCTCCTAATAAATGATTTGAACTCCTAATATTTGAATAAAACATTTTTGCGGTCCTTTTTGTAGAGGTTTCGGACGAGCATGTGTAAATGGGCCTTTCAATGGACCCGTTAGAATTTTAACTGAGTAAAAAGTACATAAATTGAGGTTTTGCAATATAATTGTGTTGAAAAGCTCCTAATCAATTACATGAACTCCTAAAATTAGATTAAAACTTGTTTTGCAGTCCTTTTTGTAGAGGTTTCGGACGAGCGGGTCGAAATGGGCCTTTCAATGGACCCGTTGGAATTTTAAGTGAGTAAAAAGTACAGAAATTGAGGTTTTGCAATATAATTGTGTTGAAAAGCTCCTAATCAATTACATGAACTCCTAAAATTAGATTAAAACTTGTTTTGCAGTCCTTTTTGTAGAGGTTTCGGACGAGCGGGTCGAAATGGGACTTTCAATGGACCCGTTGGAATTTTAACTGAGTAAAAAGTACAAAAATTGAGGTTTTGCAATATAATTGTGTTGAAAAGCTCCTAATCAATTACATGAACTCCTAAAATTTGATTAAAACTTGTTTTGTAGTCCTTTTTGTAGAGGTTTCGGACGAGCGGGTTGAAATGGGCCTTTCAATGGACCCGTTGGAATTTTAACTGAGTAAAAAGTACAGAAATTGCGGTTTTGCAATATAATTGTGTTGAAAAGCTCCTAATCAATTATTTGAACTCCTAATATTTGATTAAAACTTGTTTTGTGGTCCTTTTTGTAGAGGTTTCGGACGAGCAGGTCTAAATGGGCCTTTCAATGGACCCGTTGGAATTTAAACTGAGTAAAAAGAACAGAAATTGCGGTTTTGCAATATAATTGTGTTGAAAATATCCTAATCAATTACATGAATTCCTAAAATTTGATTAAAACTTGTTTTGCAGTCCTTTTTGTAGAGGTTTCGGACGAGCGTGTCGAAATAGGCCTTTCAATGGACCCGTTGGAATTTTAACTGAGTAAAAAGTACAGAAATTGAGGTCTTGCAATATAATTGTGTTGAAAAGCTCCTAATCAATTTTTTGAAATCCTAATATTTGAATAAAAAAAATTTGCGGTCCTTTTTGTAGAGGTTTCTGACGAGGAGGTCTAAATAGGCCTTTTAATGGACCCGTTGGAATTTTAACTGAGTAAAAAGTACAGAAATTGAGGTTTTGCAATATAATTGTGTTGAAAAGCTCCTAATCAATTACATGAACTCCTAAAATTTGATTAAAACTTGTTTTGCAGTCCTATTTGTAGAGGTTTCGGACGAGCGGGTCGAAATGGGCCTTTCAATGGACCCGTTGGAATTTTAAATGAGTAAAAAGTACAGAAATTGAGGTTTTGCAATATAATTGTGTTGAGAAGCTCCTAATCAATTATTTGAACTCCTAATATTTGAATAAAACATTTTTGCGGTCCTTTTTGTAGAGGTTTCGGACGAGCAGGTCTAAATGGGCCTTTCAATGGACACGTTGGAATTTTAAATGAGTAAAAAGTACAGAAATTGAGGTTTTGCAATATAATTGTGTTGAAAAGCTCCTAATAAATGATTTGAACTCCTAATATTTGAATAAAACATTTTTGCGGTCCTTTTTGTAGAGGTTTCGGACGAGCAGGTCTAAATAGGCCTTTCAATGGACCCGTTGGAATTTTAACTGAGTAAAAAGTACAGAAATTGAGGTTTTGCAATATAAATGTGTTGAAAAGCTCCTAATCAATTACATGAACTCCTAAAATTTGATTAAAACTTGTTTTGCAGTCCTTTTTGTAGAGGTTTCGGACGAGTGGGTCGAAATGGGCCTTTCAATGGACCCGTTGGAATTTTAACTGAGTAAAAAGTACAGAAATTGGGGTTTTATAATATAATTGTGTTGAAAATCTCCTAATCAATTATTTGAACTCCTAATGTTTGATTAAAACTTGTTTTGCAGTCCTTTTTTTAGTGGTTTTGGACTAGCGGGTCGAAATGGGCCTTTCAATGGACCCGTTGGAATTTTAACTGAGTAAAAAGTACAGAAATTGAGGTTTTGGAATATAATTGTGTTGAAAATCTCCTAATCAATTATTTGAACTCCTAATATTTGAATAAAACAATTTTGCGGTCCTTTTTGTAGAGGTTCTGGACGAGCAAGTCTAAATGGGCCTTTCAATGGACCCGTTGGAATTTTAACTGAGTAAAAAGTACAGAATTTGAGGTTTTGCAATATAATTGTGTTGAAAAGCTCCTAATCAATTATTTGAACTCATAATATTTGAATAAAACATTTTTGCAGTCCTTTTTGTAGAGGTTTCGGACGAGCATGTGTAAATGGGCCTTTCAATGGACCCGTTAGAATTTTAACTAAGTAAAAAGTACAGAAATTGAGGTTTTGCAATATAATTGTGTTGAAAAGCTCCTAATCAATTTTTTGAAATCCTAATATTTGAATAAAAAAATTTTGCGGTCCTTTTTGGAGAGGTTTCTGACGAGGAGGTCTAAATAGGCCTTTTAATGGACCCGTTGGAATTTTAACTGAGTAAAAAGTATAGAAATTGAGGTTTTGCAATATAATTGTGTTGAAAAGCTCCTAATCAATTACATGAACTCCTAAAATTTGATTAAAACTTGTTTTGTAGTCCTTTTTGAAGAGGTTTCGGACGAGCGGGTCGAAATGGGCCTTTCAATGGACCCGTTGGAATTTTAAATGAGTAAAAAGTACAGAAATTGAGGTTTTGCAATATAATTGTGTTCAAAAGCTCCTAATCAATTATTTGAACTCCTAATATTTGAATAAAACATTTTTGCGGTCCTTTTTGTAGAGGTTTCGGACGAGCAGGTCTAAATGGGCCTTTCAATGGACCCGTTGGAATTTTAAATGAGTAAAAAGTACAGAAATTGAGGTTTTGCAATATAATTGTGTTGAAAAGCTCCTAATAAATGATTTGAACTCCTAATATTTGAATAAAACATTTTTGCGGTCCTTTTTGTAGAGGTTTCGGACGAGCAGGTCTAAATGGGCCTTTCAATGGACCCGTTGGAATTTTAAATGAGTAAAAAGTACAGAAATTGAGGTTTTGCAATATAATTGTGTTGAAAAGCTCCTAATAAATGATTTGAACTCCTAATATTTGAATAAAACATTTTTGCGGTCCTTTTTGTAGAGGTTTCGGACGAGCATGTGTAAATGGGCCTTTCAATGGACCCGTTAGAATTTTAACTGAGTAAAAAGTACAGAAATTGAGGTTTTGCAATATAATTGTGTTGAAAAGCTCCTAATCAATTACATGAACTCCTAAAATTAGATTAAAACTTGTTTTGCAGTCCTTTTTGTAGAGGTTTCGGACGAGCGGGTCGAAATGGGCCTTTCAATGGACCCGTTGGAATTTTAACTGAGTAATAAGTACAGAAATTGAGGTTTTGCAATATAATTGTGTTGAAAAGCTCCTAATCAATTATTTGAACTCATAATATTTGAATAAAACATTTTTGCAGTCCTTTTTGTAGAGGTTTCGGACGAGCATGTGTAAATGGGCCTTTCAATGGACCCGTTAGAATTTTAACTGAGTAAAAAGTACAGAAATTGAGGTTTTGCAATATAATTGTGTTGAAAAGCTCCTAATCATTTATTTGAACTCATAATATTTGAATAAAACATTTTTGCAGTCCTTTTTGTAGAGGTTTCGGACGAGCATGTGTAAATGGGCCTTTCAATGGACCCGTTAGAATTTTAACTGAGTAAAAAGTACAGAAATTGAGGTTTTGCAATATAATTGTGTTGAAAAGCTCCTAATCAATTTTTTGAAATCCTAATATTTAAATAAAAAAATTTTGCGGTCCTTTTTATAGAGGTTTCTGACGAGGAGGTCTAAATAGGCCTTTTAATGGACCCGTTGGAATTTTAACTGAGTAAAAAGTATAGAAATTGAGGTTTTGCAATATAATTGTGTTGAAAAGCTCCTAATCAATTACATGAACTCCTAAAATTTGATTAAAACTTGTTTTGTAGTCCTTTTTGAAGAGGTTTCGGACGAGCGGGTCGAAATGGGCCTTTCAATGGACCCGTTGGAATTTTAAATGAGTAAAAAGTACAGAAATTGAGGTTTTGCAATATAATTGTGTTCAAAAGCTCCTAATCAATTATTTGAACTCCTAATATTTGAATAAAACATTTTTGCGGTCCTTTTTGTAGAGGTTTCGGACGAGCAGGTCTAAATGGGCCTTTCAATGGACCCGTTAGAATTTTAAATGAGTAAAAAGTACAGAAATTGAGGTTTTGCAATATAATTGTGTTGAAAAGCACCTAATAAATGATTTGAACTCCTAATATTTGAATAAAACATTTTTGCGGTCCTTTTTGTAGAGGTTTCGGACGAGCATGTGTAAATGGGCCTTTCAATGGACCCGTGAGAATTTTAACTGAGTAAAAAGTACAGAAATTGAGGTTTTGCAATATAATTGTGTTGAAAAGCTCCTAATCAATTACATGAACTCCTAAAATTAGATTAAAACTTGTTTTGCAGTCCTTTTTGTAGAGGTTTCGGACGAGCGGGTCGAAATGGGCCTTTCAATGGACCCGTTGGAATTTTAACTGAGTAATAAGTACAGAAATTGAGGTTTTGCAATATAATTGTGTTGAATGGCTCCTAACAAATTACATGAACTCCTAAAATTTGATTAAAACTTGTTTTGCAGTCCTTTTTGTAGAGGTTTCGGACGAGCGGGTCGAAATGGGACTTTCAATGGACCCGTTGGAATTTTAACTGAGTAAAAAGTACAAAAATTGAGGTTTTGCAATATAATTGTGTTGAAAAGCTCCTAATCAATTATTTGAACTCCTAATATTTGAATAAAACATTATTGTGGTCCTTTTTGTAGTGGTTTCGGACGAGCAGGTCTAAATGGGCCTTTCAATGGACCCTTTGGAATTTTAACTGAGTAAAAAGTACAGAAATTGAAGTTTTGCAATATAATTGTGTTGAAAAGCTCCTAATCAATTTTTTGAAATCCTAATATTTGAATAAAAAAATTTTGCGGTCCTTTTTGTAGAGGTTTCTGACGAGGAGGTCTAAATAGGCCTTTTAATGGACCCGTTGGAATTTTAACTGAGTAAAAAGTACAGAAATTGAGATTTTGCAATATAATTGTGTTGAAAAGCTCCTAATCAATTACATGAACTCCTAATATTTGATTAAAACTTGTTTTGCGGTCCTTTTTGTAGAGGTTTCGGACGAGCAGGTCTAAATGGGCCTTTCAATGGACCTGTTGGAATTTAAACTGAGTAAAAAGAACAGAAATTGCGGTTTTGCAATATAATTGTGTTGAAAAGTTCCTAATCAATTACATGAATTCCTAAAATTTGATTAAAACTTATTTTGCAGTCCTTTTTGTAGAGGTTTCGGACGAGCGTGTCGAAATAGGCCTTTCAATGGACCCGTTGGAATTTTAACTGAGTAAAAAGTACAGAAATTGAGGTTTTGCAATATAATTGTGTTGAAAAGCTCCTAATCAATTTTTTGAAATCCTAATATTTGAATAAAAAAATTTTGCGGTCCTTTTTGTAGAGGTTTCTGACGAGGAGGTCTAAATAGGCCTTTTAATGGACCCGTTGGAATTTTAACTGAGTAAAAAGTACAGAAATTGAGGTTTTGCAATATAATTGTGTTGAAAAGCTCCTAATCAATTACATGAACTCCTAAAATTTGATTAAAACTTGTTTTGCAGTCCTTTTTGTAGAGGTTTCGGACGAGCGGGTCGAAATGGGCCTTTCAATGGACCCGTTTGAATTTTAAATGAGTAAAAAGTACAGAAATTGAGGTTTTGCAATATAATTGTGTTGAAAAGCTCCTAATCAATTATTTGAACTCCTAATATTTGAATAAAACATTTTTGCGGTCCTTTTTGTAGAGGTTTCGGACGAGCAGGTCTAAATGGGACTTTCAATGGACACGTTGGAATTTTAAATGAGTAAAAAGTACAGAAATTGAGGTTTTGCAATATAATTGTGTTGAAAAGCTCCTAATAAATGATTTGAACTCCTAATATTTGAATAAAACATTTTTGCGGTCCTTTTTGTAGAGGTTTCGGACGAGCATGTCTAAATGGGCCTTTCAATGGACCCGTTAGAATTTTAACTGAGTAAAAAGTACAGAAATTGAGGTTTTGCAATATAATTGTGTTGAAAAGCTTCTAATCAATTACATGAACTCCTAAAATTTGATTAAAACTTGTTTTGCAGTCCTTTTTGTAGAGGTTTCGGAGGAGCGGGTCGAAATGGGCCTTTCAATGTACCCGTTGGAATTTTAACTGAGTAATAAGTACAGAAATTACGGTTTTGCAATATAATTGTGTTGAAAAGCTCCTAATCAATTATTTGAAATCCAAATATTTGACTAAAACTTGTTTCGCAGTCCTTTTTGTAGAGGTTTCGGACGAGCATGTCGAAATGGGCCTTTCAATGTACGCATTGGAATTTTAACTTAGTGAAAAGTACAGAAATTGAGGTTTTGCAATATAATTGTGTTGAGAAGCTCCTAATCAATTACATGAACTCCTAATATTTGAATAAAACATTTTTACGTTCCTTTTTGTAGAGGTTTCGTACGAGCAGGTTTAAATGGGCCTTTCAATGGACCCATTGGAATTTTAACTGAGTAAAAAGTACAGAAATTGAGGTTTTGCAATATAATTGTGTTGAAAAGCTCCAAATCAATTATTTGAACTCCTAATATTTGAATAAAACATTTTTGCGGTCCTTTTTGTAGAGGTTTCGGACGAGCAGGTCTAAATACGCCTTTCAATGGACCCGTTGGAATTTTAACTGAGTAAAAAGTACAGAAATTGAGGTTTTGCAATATAATTGTGTTGAAAATCTCCTAATCAATTACATGAACTCCTAAAATTCGATTAAAACTTGTTTTGCAGTCCTTTTTGTAGAGGTTTCGGACGAGCGGGTCGAAATGGGCCTTTCAATGGACCCGTTGGAATTTTAACTGAGTAAAAAGTACAAAAATTGGGGTTTTATAATATAATTCTGTTGAAAATCTCCTAATCAATTATTTGAACTCCTAATGTTTGATTAAAACTTGTTTTGCAGTCCGTTTTGTAGAGGTTTTGGACTAGCGGGTCGAAATGGGCCTTTCAATGGACCCGTTGGAATTTTAACTGAGTAAAAATTACAGAAATTGAGGTTTTGGAATATAATTGTGTTGAAAATCTCCTAATCAATTATTTGAACTCCTAATATTTGAATAAAACAATTTTGTGGTCCTTTTTGTAGAGGTTTCGGACGAGCAGGTCTAAATTGGCCTTTCAATAGACCCGTTGGAATTTTAACTGAGTAAAAAGTACAGAATTTGAGGTTTTGCAATATAATTGTGTTGAAAAGCTCCTAATCAATTATTTGAACTCATAATATTTGAATAAAACATTTTTGCAGTCCTTTTTGTAGAGGTTTCGGACGAGCAGGTCTAAATGGGCCTTTCAATGGACCCGTTGGAATTTTAACTGTGTAAAAAGTACAGAAATTGAGGTTTTGCAATATAATTGTGTTGAAAAGCTCCTAATCAATTACATGAACTCCTAAAATTTGATTAAAACTTGTTTTGCGGTCCTTTTTGTAGAGGTTTCGGACGAGGGGGTCGAAATGGGCCTTTCAATGGACCCGTTGGAATTTTAAGTGAGTAAAAAGTACAGAAATGGCGGTTTTGCAATATAATTGTGTTGAAAAGCTCCTAATCAATTATTTGAACTCCTAATATTTGATTAAAACTTGTTTTGAAGTCCTTTTTGTAGAGGTTTCGGACGAGGAGTTCTAAATGGGCCTTTCAATGGACCCGTTGGAATTTTAACTGAGTAAAAAGTACAGAAATTGAGGTTTTGCAATATAATTGGGGTGAAAAGCTCCTAATCAATTATTTGAACTCCAAATATTTGAATAAAACATTTTTACGGTCCTTTTTGTAGAGGTTTCGGACGAGCATGTCTAAATGGGCCTTTCAATGGACCAGTTAGAATTTTAACTGAGTAAAAAGTACATATATTGAGGTTTTGCAATATAATTGTGTTGAAAAGCTCCTAATCAATTATATGAACTCCTAAAATTAGATTAAAACTTGTTTTGCAGTCCTTTTTGTAGAGGTTTCAGATGAGCGGGTCGAAATGGGCCTTTCAATGGACCCGTTGGAATTTTAAGTGAGTAAAAAGTACAGAAATTGAGGTTTTGCAATATAATTGTGTTGAGGTTTGGGACGAGCAGGTCTAAATGAGCCTTTCAATGGACCAGTTGGAATTTTAACTGTGTAAAAAGTACAAAAATTGAGGTTTTGCAATATAATTGTGTTGAAAAGCACCTAATCAATTACATGAACTCCTAAAATTTGATTAAAACTTGTTTTGCAGTCCTTTTTGTAGAGGTTTCGGACGAGCGGGTCGAAATGGGCCTTTCAATGGACCCGTTGGAATTTTAATTGAGTAAAAAGTACAGAAATTGCAGTTTTGCAATATAATTGTGTTGAAAAGCTCCTAATCAATTATTTGAACTCCTAATATTTGATTAAAACCTGTTTTACGGTCCTTTTTGTAGAGGTTTTGGACGAGCAGGTCTAAATGGGACTTTCAATGGACCCGTTGAAATTTTAACTGAGTAAAAAGTACAGAAATTACGGTTTTGCAATATAATTGTGTTGAAAAGCTCCTAATCAATTATTTGAACTCCTAATATTTGAATAAAAACTTCTTGCGGTCCTTTTTGTAGAGGTTTCGGACGAGCAGGTCTAAATTTGCATTTCAATGGACCCGTTGGACTTTTAAGTGAGTAAAAAGTACAGAAATTAAGGTTTTGCAATATAATTGTGTTGAAAAGCTCCTAATCAATTATTTGAACTCCTAATATTTGAATAAAACATTTTTGCGGTCTTTTTTGTAGAGGTTTCGGACGAGCAGGTCGAAATGGTCCTTTCAATGGACCCGTTGGAATTTTAACTGAGTAAAAAGTACAGAAATTGAGGTTTTGCAATATAATTGTGTTGAAAAGCTCCTAATCAATTACATGAATTCCTAAAATTTTATTAAAACTTGTTTTGCAGTCCTTTTTGTAAAGGTTTCCGACGAGCGGGTCGAAATTGGCCTTTCAATGGACCCGTTGAAATTTTAACTGAGTAAAAAGTACAGAAATTGCGGTTTTGCAATATAATTGTGTTGAAAAGCTCCTAATCAATTATTTGAACTCCTAATATTTGATTAAAACTTGTTTTGCGGTCCTTTTTGTAGAGGTTTCGGACGAGCAGGTCTAAATGGGCCTTTCAATGGACCTGTTGGAATTTTAACTGAGTAAAAAGTACAGAAATTGATGTTTTTCAATATAATTGTGTTGAAAAGCTCCTAATCAATTATTTCAACTCCTAATATTTGAATAAAACAATTTTGCAGTCCTTTTTGTGGAGGTTTCGGACGAGCGGGTCTAAATGGGCCTTTCAATGGACCCGTTGGAATTTTAACTGAGTAAAAAGTACAAAAACTGCGGTTTTGCAATATAATTGTGTTGAAAAGCTCCTAATCAATTACATGAATTCCTAAAATTTTATTAGAACTTGTTTTGCAGTCCTTTTTGTAGAGGTTTCGGACGAGCGGGTCGAAATGGGCCTTTCAATGGACCCGTTGGAATTTTAACTGAGTAAAAAGTACAGAAATTGGGGTTTTATAATATAATTGTGTTGAAAATCTCCTAATCAATTATTTGAACTCCTAATATTTGAATAAAACATTTTTGCGGTCCTTTTTGTAGAGGTTTCGGACGAGGAGGTCTAAATACGCCTTTCAATGGACCCGTTGGAATTTTAACTGAGTAAAAAGTACAGAAATTGAGGTTTTGCAATATAATTGTGTTGAAAATCTCCTAATCAATTACATGAACTCCTAAAATTTGATTAAAACTTGTTTTGCAGTCCTTTTTGTAGAGGTTTCGGACGAGCGGGTCGAAATGGGCCTTTCAATGGACCCGTTGGAATTTTAACTGAGTAAAAAGTACAGAAATTGGGGTTTTATAATATAATTGTGTTGAAAATCTCCTAATCAATTATTTGAACTCCTAATGTTTGATTAAAACTTGTTTTGCAGTCCGTTTTGTAGAGGTTTTGGACTAGCGGGTCGAAATGGGCCTTTCAATGGACCCGTTGGAATTTTAACTGAGTAAAAATTACAGAAATTGAGGTTTTGCAATATAATTGTGTTGAAAATCTCCTAATCAATTATTTGAACTCCTAATATTTGAATAAAACCTTTTTGCGGTGCTTTTTGTTGAGGTTTCGGAGGAGCATGTCGAAATGGGCCTTTCAATGGACCCGTTGGAATTTTAACTGAGTAAAAAGTACATAAATTGAGGTTTTGCAATATAATTGTGTTGAAAAGCTCCTAATCAATTATTTGAACTCCTAATATTTGAATAAAACAATTTTGCAGTCCTTTTTGTGGAGGTTTCGGACGAGCGGGTCTAAATGGGCCTTTCAATGGACCCGTTGGAATTTTAACTGAGTAAAAAGTACAGAAATTGAGGTTTTGCAATATAATTGTGTTGAAAATCTCCTAATCAATTATTTGAACTCCTAATATTTTTATAAAACCTTTTTGCGGTGCTTTTTGTTGAGGTTTCGGAGGAGCATGTCGAAATGGGCCTTTCAATGGACCCGTTGGAATTTTAACTGAGTAAAAAGTACAGAAAATGAGGTTTTGCAATATAATTGTGTTGAAAAGCTCCTAATCAATTATTTGAACTCCTAATATTTGAATAAAACATTTTTGCAGTCCTTTTTGTAGAGGTTTCGGACGAGCGGGGCGAAATGGGCCTTTCAATGGACCCGTGTGAATTTTAACTGAGTAAAAAGTATAGAAATTGAGGTTTTGCAATATAATTGTGTTGAAAAGCTTCTAATCAATTATTTCAACTCCTAATATTTGAATAAAACATTTTTGCAGTCCTTTTTGTGGAGGTTTCGGACGAGCGGGTCTAAATGGGCCTTTCAATGGACCCGTTGGAATTTTAACTAAGTAAAAAGTACAGAAATTGAGGTTTTGCAATATAATTGTGTTGAAAAGCTCCTAATAAATCATTTGAACTCCTAATATTTGAATAAAACATTTTTGTAGTCCTTTTTGTAGAGGTTTCGGACGAGCGGGTCTAAATGGGCCTTTCAATGGACCCGTTGGAATTTTAACTGAGTAAAAATTACAGAAATTGAGGTTTTGCAATATAATTGTGTTGAAAAGCTCCTAATCAATTACATGAACTCCTAAAATTTGATTAAAACTTGTTTTGCGGTCCTTTTTGTATAGGTTTCGGACGAGCAGGTCGAAATGGGCCTTTCAATGGACCCGTTGGAATTTTAACTGAGTAAAAAGTACAGAAATTGAGGTTTTGCAATATAATTGTGTTCAAAAGCTCCTAATCAATTATTTGAACTCCTAATATTTGAATAAAACATTTTTGCTGTCCTTTTTGTAAAGGTTTCGGAGGAGCAGGTCTAAATGGGCCTTTCAATGGACCCGTTGGAATTTTAACTGAGTAAAAAGTACAGAAATTGAGGTTTCGTAATATAATTGTGTTGAAAAGCGCCTAATCAATTACATGAACTCCTAAAATTTGATTAAAACTTGTTTTGCGGTCCTTTGTTTAGAGATTTTGGACGAGTGGGTCGAAATGGGCCTTTCAATGGACCCGTTGGAATTTTAACTGAGTAAAAAGTACAGAAATTGAGGATTTGCAATATAATTGTGTTGAAAAGCTCCTAATCAATTACATGAACTCCTAAAATTTGTTTAAAACCTGTTTTGTGGTCCTTTTTGTAGAGGTTTCGGACGAGCGGGTCGAAATGGGCCTTTCAATGGACCCGTTGGAATTTTAACTGAGTAAAAAGTACAGAAATTGAGGTTTTGCAATATAATTGTGTTGAAAAGCTTCTAATCAATTATTTGAACTCCTAATATTTAAATAAACCCTTTTTGTGGTCCTTTTTGTAGAGGTTTCGGACGAGCGAGTCGAAATGGGCCTTTCAATGGACCCGTTGGAATTTTAACTGAGTAAAAAGTACAAAATTTGAGGTTTTGCAATATAATTGTGTTGAAAAGCTCCTAATAAATTATTTGAACTCCTAATATTTGAATAAAACATTTTTGTAGTCCTTTTTGTAGAGGTTTCGGACGAGCGGGTCTAAATGGGCCTTTAAATGGACCCGTTGGAATTTTAACTGAGTAAAAAGTACAGAAATTGAGGTTTTGCAATATAATTGTTTTGAAAAGCTCCTAATCAATTATTTGAACTCCTAATATTTGAATAAAACATTTTTGCAGTCCTTTTTGTAGAGGTTTCGGACGAGCGGGGCGAAATGGGCCTTTCAATGGACCCGTGTGAATTTTAACTGAGTAAAAAGTACAGAAATTGAGGTTTTGCAATATAATTGTGTTGAAAAGCTTCTAATCAATTATTTCAACTCCTAATATTTGAATAAACCCTTTTTGCGGTCCTTTTTGTAGAGGTTTCGGACGAGCAGGTCTAAATGGGCCTTTCAATGGACCCGTTGGAATTTTAACTGAGTAAAAAGTACAAAAATTGAGGTTTTGCAATATAATTGTGTTGAAAAGCTCCTAATAAATCATTTGAACTCCTAATATTTGAATAAAACATTTTTGTAGTCCTTTTTGTAGAGGTTTCGGACGAGCGGGTCTAAATGGGCCTTTCAATGGACCCGTTGGATTTTTAACTGAGTAAAAAGTACAGAAATTGAGGTTTTGCAATATAATTGTGTTGAAAAGCTCCTAATCAATTATTTGAACTCCTAATATTTGAATAAAACATTTTTGCAGTCCTTTTTGTAGAGGTTTCGGACGAGCGGGTCTAAATGGGCCTTTCAATGGACCCGTTGGAATTTTAACTGAGTAAAAAGTACAGAAATTGAGCTTTTGCAATATAATTGTTTTGAAAAGCGCCTAATCTAATACATGAACTCCTGAAATTTGATTAAAACCTTTTTTGCGGTCCTTTTTGTAGAGGTTTCGGACGAGCGGGTCGAAATGGGCCTTTCAATGGACCCGTTGGAATTTTAACTGAGTAAAAAGTACAGAAATTGAGGATTTGCAATATAATTGTGTTGAAAAGCTTCTAATCAATTATTTCAATTCCTAATATTTGAATAAACCCTTTTTGCGGTCCTTTTTGTAGAGGTTTCGGACGAGCATGTCTAAATGGGCCTTTAAATGGACCCGTTGGAATTTTAACTGAGTAAAAAGTACAAAAATTGAGGTTTTGCAATATAATTGTGTTGAAAAGCTCCTAATAAATTATTTGAACTCCTAATATTTGAATAAAACATTTTTGTAGTCCTTTTTGTAGAGGTTTCGGGCGAGCGGGTCTAAATGGGCCTTTCAATGGACCCGTTGGAATTTTAACTGAGTAAAAAGTACAAAAATTGAGGTTTTGCAATATAATTGTGTTGAAAAGCTCCTAATAAATTATTTGAACTCCTAATATTTGAATAAAACATTTTTGTAGTCCTTTTTGTAGAGGTTTCGGGCGAGCGGGTCTAAATGGGCCTTTCAGTGGACCCGTTGGAATTTTAACTGAGTAAAAAGTACAAAAATTGAGGTTTTGCAATACAATTGTGTTGAAAAGCTCCTAATCAATTATTTGAACTCCTAATATTTGAATAAAATATTATTGCGGTCCTTTTCGTAGAGGTTTCGGACGAGCAGGTCTAATTGGGCCTTTCAATGGACCCGTTGGAATTTTAACTGAGTAAAAAGTACAGAAATTGAGGTTTCGCAATATAATTGTGTTGAAAAGCGCCTAATCAATTACATGAACTTTTAAAATTTGATTAAAACTTGTTTTGCGGTCCTTTGTTTAGAGGTTTCGGACGAGCGGGTCGAAATGGGCCTTTCAATGGACCCGTTGGAATTTTAATTGAGTAAAAAGTACAGAAATTGAGGTTTTGCAATATAATTGTGTTGAAAAGCTTCTAATCAATTATTTCAACTCCTAATATTTAAATAAACCCTTTTTGCGATCCTTTTTGTAGAGGTTTCGGACGAGCAGGTCTAAATGGGCCTTTCAATGGACCCGTTGGAATTTTATTTGAGTAAAAAGTACAGAAATTGAGGTTTTGCAATATAATTGTGTTCAAAAGCTCCTAATCAATTATTTAAACTCCTAATATTTGAATAAAACATTTTTGCTATCCTTTTTGTAGAGGTTTCGGAGGAGCAGGTCTAAATGGGCCTTTCAATGGACCCGTTGGAATTTTAACTGAGTAAAAAGTACAGAAATTGAGGTTTTGCAATATAATTGTGTTGAAATGCTCCTAATCATTTACATGAACTCCTAAAATTTGATTAAAACTTGTTTTGCGGTCCTTTTTGTATAGGTTTCGGACGAGCGGGTCAAAATGGGCCTTTCAATGGACCCGTTGGAATTTTAACTAAGTAAAAAGTACAGAAATTGAGGTTTTGCTATATAATTGTGTTCAAAAGCTCCTAATCAATTATTTGAACTCCTAATATTTGAATAAAACATTTTTGCTGTCCTTTTTGTAGAGGTTTCGGAGGAGCAGGTCTAAATGGGCCTTTCAATGGACCCGTTGGAATTTTAACTAAGTAAAAAGTACAGAAATTGAGGTTTCGCAATATAATTGTGTTGAAAAGCGCCTAATCAATTACATGAACTTTTAAAATTTGATTAAAACTTGTTTTGCGGTCCCTTGTTTAGAGGTTTTGGACGAGCGGGTCGAAATGGCCCTTTCAATGGACCCGTTGGAATTTTAACTGAGTAAAAAGTACATAAATTGAGGTTTTGCAAAATAATTGTGTTGAAAAGCTTCTAATCAATTATTTCAACTCCTAACATTTGAATAAACCCTTTTTGCGGTCCTTTTTGTAGAGGTTTCGGACGAGCAGGTCTAAATGGGCCTTTCAATGGACCCGTTGGAATTTTAACTGAGTAAAAAGTACAAAAATTGAGGTTTTGCAATATAATTGTGTTGAAAAGCTCCTAATAAATTATTTGAACTCCTAATATTTGAATAAAACATTTTTGTAGTCCTTTTTGTAGAGGTTTCGGACGAGCGGGTCTAAATGGTCCTTTCAGTGGACCCGTTGGAATTTTAACTGAGTAAAAAGTACAGAAATTGAGGTTTTGTAATATAATTGTGTTGAAAAGCTCCTAATCAATTATTTGAACTCCTAATATTTGAATAAAACATTTTTGCAGTCCTTTTTGTAGAGGTTTCGGACGAGCGAGTCTAAATGGGCCTTTCAATGGACCCGTTGGAATTTTAACTGAGTAAAAAGTACAGAAATTGAGGTTTTGCAATATAATTGTGTTGAAATGCTCCTAATGAATTACATGAACTCCTAAAATTTGATTAAAACTTGTTTTGCGGTCCTTATTGTATAGGTTTCGGACGAGCGGGTCGAAATGGGCCTTTCAATGGACCCGTTGGAATTTTAACTGAGTAAAAAGTACAGAAATTGAGGTTTTGCAATATAATTGTGTTCAAAAGCTCCTAATCAATTATTTGAACTCCTAATATTTGAATAAAACATTTTTGCTGTCCTTTTTGTAGAGGTTTCGGAGGAGCAGGTCTAAATGGGCCTTTCAATGGACCCGTTGGAATTTTAATTGAGTAAAAAGTACAGAAATTGAGGTTTCGCAATATAATTGTGTTGAAAAGCGCCTAATCAATTACATGAACTCCTAAAATTTGATTAAAACTTGTTTTGCGGTCCTTTGTTTAGAGGTTTTGGACGAGCGGGTCGAAATGGGCCTTTCAATGGACCCGTTGGAATTTTAATTGAGTAAAAAGTACAGAAATTGAGGTTTTGCAATATAATTGTGTTGAAAAGCTCCTAATCAATTACATGAACTCCTAAAATTTGATTAAAACTTGTTTTGTTCCCTTTTTCTAGAGGTTTCGGACGAGCGGGTCGAAATGGGCCTTTCAATAGACCCGTTGGAATATTAACTGAGTAAAAAGTACAGAAATTGAGGTTTTGCAATATAAATGTGTTGAAAAGCTTCTATCAATTATTTGAACTCCTAATATTTAAATAAACCCTTTTTGCGGTCCTTTTTGTAGAGGTTTCGGACGAGCGAGTCGAAATGGGCCTTTCAATGGACCCGTTGGAATTTTAACTGAGTAAAAAGTACAGAAATTGAGGTTTTGCAATATAATTGTGTTCAAAAGCTCCTAATCAATTATTTGAACTCCTAATATTTGAATAAAACATTTTTGCTGTCCTTTTTGTAAAGGTTTCGGAGGAGCAGGTCTAAATGGGCCTTTCAATGGACCCGTTGGAATTTTAACTGAGTAAAAAGTACAGAAATTGAGGTTTCGTAATATAATTGTGTTGAAAAGCGCCTAATCAATTACATGAACTCCTAAAATTTGATTAAAACTTGTTTTGCGGTCCTTTGTTTAGAGGTTTTGGACGAGCGGGTCGAAATGGGCCTTTCAATGGACCCGTTGGAATTTTAACTGAGTAAAAAGTACAGAAATTGAGGTTTTGCAATATAATTGTGTTGAAAAGCTCCTAATCAATTACATGAACTCCTAAAATTTGATTAAAACCTGTTTTGTGGTCCTTTTTGTAGAGGTTTCGGACGAGCGGGTCGAAATGGGCCTTTCAATGGACCCGTTGGAATTTTAACTGAGTAAAAAGTACAGAAATTGAGGTTTTGCAATATAATTTTGTTGAAAAGCTTCTAATCAATTATTTGAACTCCTAATATTTAAATAAACCCTTTTTGCGGTCCTTTTTGTAGAGGTTTCGGACGAGCGAGTCGAAATGGGCCTTTCAATGGACCCGTTGGAATTTTAACTGAGTAAAAAGTACAAAATTTGAGGGTTTTCAATATAATTGTGTTGAAAAGCTCCTAATAAATTATTTGAACTCCTAATATTTGAATAAAACATTTTTGTAGTCCTTTTTGTAGAGGTTTCGGACGAGCGGGTCTAAATGGGCCTTTCAATGGTCCCGTTGGAATTTTAACTGAGTAAAAAGTACAGAAATTGAGGTTTTGCAATATAATTGTTTTGAAAAGCTCCTAATCAATTATTTGAACTCCTAATATTTGAATAAAACATTTTTGCAGTCCTTTTTGTAGAGGTTTCGGACGAGCGGGGCGAAATGGGCCTTTCAATGGAGCCGTGTGAATTTTAACTGAGTAAAAAGTACAGAAATTGAGGTTTTGCAATATAATTGTGTTGAAAAGCTTCTAATCAATTATTTCAACTCCTAATATTTGAATAAACCCTTTTTGCGGTCCTTTTTGTAGAGGTTTCGGACGAGCAGGTCTAAATGGGCTTTTCAATGGACCCGTTGGAATTTTAACTGAGTAAAAAGTACAAAAATTGAGGTTTTGCAATATAATTGTGTTGAAAAGCTCCTAATAAATCATTTGAACTCCTAAAATTTGAATAAAACATTTTTGTAGTCCTTTTTGTAGAGGTTTCGGACGAGCGGGTCTAAATGGGCCTTTCAATGGACCCGTTGGAATTTTAACTGAGTAAAAAGTACAGAAATTGAGGTTTTGCAATATAATTGTGTTCAAAAGCTCCTAATCAATTATTTGAACTCCTAATATTTGAATAAAACATTTTTGCTGTCCTTTTTGTAAAGGTTTCGGAGGAGCAGGTCTAAATGGGCCTTTCAATGGACCTGTTGGAATTTTAACTGAGTAAAAAGTACAGAAATTGAGGTTTCGTAATATAATTGTGTTGAAAAGCGCCTAATCAATTACATGAACTCCTAAAATTTGATTAAAACTTGTTTTGCGGTCCTTTGTTTAGAGGTTTTGGACGAGCGGGTCGAAATGGGCCTTTCAATGGACCCGTTGGAATTTTAACTGAGTAAAAAGTACAGAAATTGAGGTTTTGCAATATAATTGTGTTGAAAAGCTCCTAATCAATTACATGAACTCCTAAAATTTGATTAAAACCTGTTTTGTGGTCCTTTTTGTAGAGGTTTCGAACGAGCGGGTCGAAATGGGCCTTTCAATGGACCCGTTGGAATTTTAACTAAGTAAAAAGTACAGAAATTGAGGTTTTGCAATATAATTGTGTTGAAAAGCTTCTAATCAATTATTTGAACTCCTAATATTTAAATAAACCCTTTTTGCGGTCCTTTTTGTAGAGGTTTCGGACGAGCGAGTCGAAATGGGCCTTTCAATGGACCCGTTGGAATTTTAACTGAGTAAAAAGTACAAAATTTGAGGTTTTGCAATATAATTGTGTTGAAAAGCTCCTAATAAATTATTTGAACTCCTAATATTTGAATAAAACATTTTTGTAGTCCTTTTTGTAGAGGTTTCGGACGAGCGGGTCTAAATGGGCCTTTCAATGGACCCGTTGGAATTTTAACTGAGTAAAAAGTACAGAAATTGAGGTTTTGCAATATAATTGTTTTGAAAAGCTCCTAATCAATTATTTGAACTCCTAATATTTGATTAAAACATTTTTGCAGTCCTTTTTGTAGAGGTTTCGGACGAGCGGGGCGAAATAGGCCTTTCAATGGACCCGTGTGAATTTTAACTGAGTAAAAAGTACAGAAATTGAGGTTTTGCAATATAATTGTGTTGAAAAGCTCCTAATCAATTACATGAACTCCTAAAATTTGATTAAAACCTGTTTTGTGGTCCTTTTTGTAGAGGTTTCGAACGAGCGGGTCGAAATGGGCCTTTCAATGGACCCGTTGGAATTTTAACTAAGTAAAAAGTACAGAAATTGAGGTTTTGCAATATAATTGTGTTGAAAAGCTTCTAATCAATTATTTGAACTCCTAATATTTAAATAAACCCTTTTTGCGGTCCTTTTTGTAGAGGTTTCGGACGAGCGAGTCGAAATGGGCCTTTCAATGGACCCGTTGGAATTTTAAATGAGTAAAAAGTACAAAATTTGAGGTTTTGCAATATAATTGTGTTGAAAAGCTCCTAATAAATTATTTGAACTCCTAATATTTGAATAAAACATTTTTGTAGTCCTTTTTGTAGAGGTTTCGGACGAGCGGGTCTAAATGGGCCTTTCAATGGACCCGTTGGAATTTTAACTGAGTAAAAAGTACAGAAATTGAGGTTTTGCAATATAATTGTTTTGAAAAGCTCCTAATCAATTATTTGAACTCCTAATATTTGAATAAAACATTTTTGCAGTCCTTTTTGTAGAGGTTTCGGACGAGCGGGGCGAAATAGGCCTTTCAATGGACCCGTGTGAATTTTAACTGAGTAAAAAGTACATAAATTAAGGTTTTGCAATATAATTGTGTTGAAAAGCTTCTAATCAATTATTTCAACTCCTAATATTTGAATAAACCCTTTTTGCGGTCCTTTTTGTAGAGGTTTCGGACGAGCAGGTCTAAATGGGCCTTTCAATGGACCCGTTGGAATTTTAACTGAGTAAAAAGTACAAAAATTGAGGTTTTGCAATATAATTGTGTTGAAAAGCTCCTAATAAATCATTTGAACTCCTAATATTTGAATAAAACATTTTTGTAGTCCTTTTTGTAGAGGTTTCGGACGAGCGGGTCTAAATGGGCCTTTCAATGGACCCGTTGGATTTTTAACTGAGTAAAAAGTACAGAAATTGAGGTTTTGCAATATAATTGTGTTGAAAAGCTCCTAATCAATTATTTTAACTCCTAATATTTGAATAAAACATTTTTGAAGTCCTTTTTGTAGAGGTTTCGGACGAGCGGGTCTAAATGGGCCTTTCAATGGACCCGTTGGAATTTTAACTGAGTAAAAAGTACAGAAATTGAGCTTTTGCAATATAATTGTTTTGAAAAGCGCCTAATCTAATACATGAACTCCTGAAATTTGATTAAAACTTGTTTTGCGGTCCTTTTTGTAGAGGTTTCGGACGAGCGGGTCGAAATGGGCCTTTCAATGGACCCGTTGGAATTTTAACTGAGTAAAAAGTACAGAAATTGAGGTTTTGCAATATAATTGTGTTGAAAAGCTTCTAATCAATTATTTCAATTCCTAATATTTGAATAAACCCTTTTTGCGGTCCTTTTTGTAGAGGTTTCGGACGAGCATGTCTAAATGGGCCTTTAAATGGACCCGTTGGAATTTTAACTAATTAAAAAGTACAAAAATTGAGGTTTTGCAATATAATTGTGTTGAAAAGCTCCTAATAAATTATTTGAACTCCTAATATTTGAATAAAACATTTTTGTAGTCCTTTTTGTAGAGGTTTCGGACGAGCGGGTCTAAATGGGCCTTTCAGTGGACCCGTTGGAATTTTAACTGAGTAAAAAGTACAAAAATTGAGGTTTTGCAATATAATTGTGTTGAAAAGCTCCTAATCAATTATTTGAACTCCTAATATTTGAATAAAACATTATTGCGGTCCTTTTTGTAGAGGTTTCGGACGAGCAGGTCTAAATAGGCCTTTCAATGGACCCGTTGGAATTTTAACTGAGTAAAAAGTACAGAAATTGAGGTTTCGCAATATAATTGTGATGAAAAGCGCCTAATCAATTACATGAACTTTTAAAATTTGATTAAAACTTGTTTTGCGGTCCTTTGTTTAGAGGTTTCGGACGAGCGGGTCGAAATGGGCCTTTCAATGGACCCGTTGGAATTTTAACTGAGTAAAAACTACAAAAATTGAGCTTTTGCAATATAATTGTTTTGAAAAGCGCCTAATCTAATACATGAACTCCTGAAATTTGATTAAAACTTGTTTTGCGGTCCTTTTTGTAGAGGTTTCGGACGAGCGGGTCGAAATGGGCCTTTCAATGGACCCGTTGGAATTTTAACTGAGTAAAAAGTACAGAAATTGAGGTTTTGCAATATAATTGTGTTGAAAAGCTTCTAATCAATTATTTCAATTCCTAATATTTCAATAAACCCTTTTTGCGGTCCTTTTTGTAGAGGTTTCGGACGAGCATGTCTAAATGGGCCTTTCAATGGACCCGTTGGAATTTTAACTAAGTAAAAAGTACAAAAATTGAGGTTTTGCAATATAATTGTGTTGAAAAGCTCCTAATAAATCATTTGAACTCCTAATATTTGAATAAAACATTTTTGTAGTCCTTTTTGTAGAGGTTTCGGACGAGCGGGTCTAAATGGGCCTTTCAGTGGACCCATTGGAATTTTAACTGAGTAAAAAGTACAAAAATTGAGGTTTTGCAATATAATTGTGTTGAAAAGCTCCTAATCAATTATTTGAACTCCTAATATTTGAATAAAACATTATTGCGGTCCTTTTCGTAGAGGTTTCGGACGAGCAGGTCTAAATGGGCCTTTCAATGGACCCGTTGGAATTTTAACTGAGTAAAAAGTACAGAAATTGAGGTTTCGCAATATAATTGTGTTGAAAAGCGCCTAATCAATTACATGAACTTTTAAAATTTGATTAAAACTTGTTTTGCGGTCCTTTGTTTAGAGGTTTCGGACGAGCGGGTCGAAATGGGCCTTTCAATGGACCCGTTGGAATTTTAACTGAGTAAAAAGTACAGAAATTGAGGTTTTGCAATATAATTGTGTTGAAAAGCTTCTAATCAATTATTTCAACTCCTAATATTTAAATAAACCCTTTTTGCGATCCTTTTTGTAGGGGTTTCGGACGAGCAGGTCCAAATGGGCCTTTCAATGGACCAGTTGGAATTTTAACTGAGTAAAAAGTACAGAAATTGAGGTTTTGCAATATAATTGTGTTCAAAAGCTCCTAATCAATTATTTAAACTCCTAATATTTGAATAAAACATTTTTGCTGTCCTTTTTGTAGAGGTTTCGGAGGAGCAGGTCTAAATGGGCCTTTCAATGGACCCGTTGGAATTTTAACTGAGTAAAAAGTACAGAAATTGAGGTTTTGCAATATAATTGTGTTGAAATGCTCCTAATCATTTACATGAACTCCTAAAATTTGATTAAAACTTGTTTTGCGGTCCTTTTTGTATAGGTTTCAGACGAGCGGGTCGAAATGGGCCTTTCAATGGACCCGTTGGAATTTTAACTAAGTAAAAAGTACAGAAATTGAGGTTTTGCAATATAATTGTGTTCAAAAGCTCCTAATCAATTATTTGAACTCCTAATATTTGAATAAAACATTTTTGCTGTCCTTTTTGTAGAGGTTTCGGAGGAGCAGGTCTAAATGCGCCTTTCAATGGACCCGTTGGAATTTTAATTGAGTAAAAAGTACAGAAATTGAGGTTTCGCAATATAATTGTGTTGAAAAGCGCCTAATCAATTACATGAACTCCTAAAATTTGATTAAAACTTGTTTTGCGGTCCTTTGTTTAGAGGTTTTGGACGAGCGGGTCGAAATGGGCCTTTCAATGGACCCGTTGGAATTTTAATTGAGTAAAAAGTACAGAAATTGAGGTTTTGCAATATAATTGTGTTGAAAAGCTCCTAATCAATTACATGAACTCCTAAATTTGATTAAAACTTGTTTTGTTCCCTTTTTCTAGAGGTTTCGGACGAGCGGGTCGAAATGGGCCTTTCAATAGACCCGTTGGAATATTAACTGAGTAAAAAGTACAGAAATTGAGGTTTTGCAATATAAATGTGTTGAAAAGCTTCTATCAATTATTTGAACTCCTAATATTTAAATAAACCCTTTTTGCGGTCCTTTTTGTAGAGGTTTCGGACGAGCGAGTCGAAATGGGCCTTTCAATGGACCGTTGGAATTTTAACTGAGTAAAAAGTACAGAAATTGAGGTTTTGCAATATAATTGTGTTCAAAAGCTCCTAATCAATTATTTGAACTCCTAATATTTGAATAAAACATTTTTGCTGTCCTTTTTGTAAAGGTTTCGGAGGAGCAGGTCTAAATGGGCCTTTCAATGGACCCGTTGGAATTTTAACTGAGTAAAAAGTACAGAAATTGAGGTTTCGTAATATAATTGTGTTGAAAAGCGCCTAATCAATTACATGAACTCCTAAAATTTGATTAAAACTTGTTTTGCGGTCCTTTGTTTAGAGGTTTTGGACGAGCGGGTCGAAATGGGCCTTTCAATGGACCCGTTGGAATTTTAACTGAGTAAAAAGTACAGAAATTGAGGTTTTGCAATATAATTGTGTTGAAAAGCTCCTAATCAATTACATGAACTCCTAAAATTTGATTAAAACCTGTTTTGTGGTCCTTTTTGTAGAGGTTTCGGACGAGCGGGTCGAAATGGGCCTTTCAATGGACCCGTTGGAATTTTAACTGAGTAAAAAGTACAGAAATTGAGGTTTTGCAATATAATTTTGTTGAAAAGCTTCTAATCAATTATTTGAACTCCTAATATTTAAATAAACCCTTTTTGCGGTCCTTTTTGTAGAGGTTTCGGACGAGCGAGTCGAAATGGGCCTTTCAATGGACCCGTTGGAATTTTAACTGAGTAAAAAGTACAAAATTTGAGGTTTTTCAATATAATTGTGTTGAAAAGCTCCTAATAAATTATTTGAACTCCTAATATTTGAATAAAACATTTTTGTAGTCCTTTTTGTAGAGGTTTCGGACGAGCGGGTCTAAATGGGCCTTTCAATGGTCCCGTTGGAATTTTAACTGAGTAAAAAGTACAGAAATTGAGGTTTTGCAATATAATTGTTTTGAAAAGCTCCTAATCAATTATTTGAACTCCTAATATTTGAATAAAACATTTTTGCAGTCCTTTTTGTAGAGGTTTCGGACGAGCGGGGCGAAATGGGCCTTTCAATGGAGCCGTGTGAATTTTAACTGAGTAAAAAGTACAGAAATTGAGGTTTTGCAATATAATTGTGTTGAAAAGCTTCTAATCAATTATTTCAACTCCTAATATTTGAATAAACCCTTTTTGCGGTCCTTTTTGTAGAGGTTTCGGACGAGCAGGTCTAAATGGGCTTTTCAATGGACCCGTTGGAATTTTAACTGAGTAAAAAGTACAAAAATTGAGGTTTTGCAATATAATTGTGTTGAAAAGCTCCTAATAAATCATTTGAACTCCTAAAATTTGAATAAAACATTTTTGTAGTCCTTTTTGTAGAGGTTTCGGACGAGCGGGTCTAAATGGGCCTTTCAATGGACCCGTTGGAATTTTAACTGAGTAAAAAGTACAGAAATTGAGGTTTTGCAATATAATTGTGTTCAAAAGCTCCTAATCAATTATTTGAACTCCTAATATTTGAATAAAACATTTTTGCTGTCCTTTTTGTAAAGGTTTCGGAGGAGCAGGTCTAAATGGGCCTTTCAATGGACCTGTTGGAATTTTAACTGAGTAAAAAAGTACAGAAATTGAGGTTTCGTAATATAATTGTGTTGAAAAGCGCCTAATCAATTACATGAACTCCTAAAATTTGATTAAAACTTGTTTTTGCGGTCCTTTGTTTAGAGGTTTTGGACGAGCGGGTCGAAATGGGCCTTTCAATGGACCCGTTGGAATTTTAACTGAGTAAAAAGTACAGAAATTGAGGTTTTGCAATATAATTGTGTTGAAAAGCTCCTAATCAATTACATGAACTCCTAAAATTTGATTAAAACCTGTTTTGTGGTCTTTTTTGTAGAGGTTTCGAACGAGCGGGTCGAAATGGGCCTTTCAATGGACCCGTTGGAATTTTAACTAAGTAAAAAGTACAGAAATTGAGGTTTTGCAATATAATTGTGTTGAAAAGCTTCTAATCAATTATTTGAACTCCTAATATTTAAATAAACCCTTTTTGCGGTCCTTTTTGTAGAGGTTTCGGACGAGCGAGTCGAAATGGGCCTTTCAATGGACCCGTTGGAATTTTAACTGAGTAAAAAGTACAAAATTTGAGGTTTTGCAATATAATTGTGTTGAAAAGCTCCTAATAAATTATTTGAACTCCTAATATTTGAATAAAACATTTTTGTAGTCCTTTTTGTAGAGGTTTCGGACGAGCGGGTCTAAATGGGCCTTTCAATGGACCCGTTGGAATTTTAACTGAGTAAAAAGTACAGAAATTGAGTTTTGCAATATAATTGTTTTGAAAAGCTCCTAATCAATTATTTGAACTCCTAATATTTGATTAAAACATTTTTGCAGTCCTTTTTGTAGAGGTTTCGGACGAGCGGGGCGAAATAGCCTTTCAATGGACCCGTGTGAATTTTAACTGAGTAAAAAGTACAGAAATTGAGGTTTTGCAATATAATTGTGTTGAAAAGCTCCTAATCAATTACATGAACTCCTAAAATTTGATTAAAACCTGTTTTGTGGTCCTTTTTGTAGAGGTTTCGAACGAGCGGGTCGAAATGGGCCTTTCAATGGACCCGTTGGAATTTTAACTAAGTAAAAAGTACAGAAATTGAGGTTTTGCAATATAATTGTGTTGAAAAGCTTCTAATCAATTATTTGAACTCCTAATATTTAAATAAACCCTTTTTGCGGTCCTTTTTGTAGAGGTTTCGGACGAGCGAGTCGAAATGGGCCTTTCAATGGACCCGTTGGAATTTTAAATGAGTAAAAAGTACAAAATTTGAGGTTTTGCAATATAATTGTGTTGAAAAGCTCCTAATAAATTATTTGAACTCCTAATATTTGAATAAAACATTTTTGTAGTCCTTTTTGTAGAGGTTTCGGACGAGCGGGTCTAAATGGGCCTTTCAATGGACCCGTTGGAATTTTAACTGAGTAAAAAGTACAGAAATTGAGGTTTTGCAATATAATTGTTTTGAAAAGCTCCTAATCAATTATTTGAACTCCTAATATTTGAATAAAACATTTTTGCAGTCCTTTTTGTAGAGGTTTCGGACGAGCGGGGCGAAATAGGCCTTTCAATGGACCCGTGTGAATTTTAACTGAGTAAAAGTACATAAATTAAGGTTTTGCAATATAATTGTGTTGAAAAGCTTCTAATCAATTATTTCAACTCCTAATATTTGAATAAACCCTTTTTGCGGTCCTTTTTGTAGAGGTTTCGGACGAGCAGGTCTAAATGGGCCTTTCAATGGACCCGTTGGAATTTTAACTGAGTAAAAAGTACAAAAATTGAGGTTTTGCAATATAATTGTGTTGAAAAGCTCCTAATAAATCATTTGAACTCCTAATATTTGAATAAAACATTTTTGTAGTCCTTTTTGTAGAGGTTTCGGACGAGCGGGTCTAAATGGGCCTTTCAATGGACCCGTTGGATTTTTAACTGAGTAAAAAGTACAGAAATTGAGGTTTGCAATATAATTGTGTTGAAAAGCTCCTAATCAATTATTTTAACTCCTAATATTTGAATAAACATTTTGAAGTCCTTTTTGTAGAGGTTTCGACGAGCGGGTCTAAATGGGCCTTTCAATGGACCCGTTGGAATTTTAACTGAGTAAAAAGTACAGAAATTGAGCTTTTGCAATATAATTGTTTTGAAAAGCGCCTAATCTAATACATGAACTCCTGAAATTTGATTAAACTTGTTTTGCGGTCCTTTTTGTAGAGGTTTCGGACGAGCGGGTCGAAATGGGCCTTTCAATGGACCCGTTGGAATTTTAACTGAGTAAAAAGTACAGAAATTGAGGTTTTGCAATATAATTGTGTTGAAAAGCTTCTAATCAATTATTTCAATTCCTAATATTTGAATAAACCCTTTTTGCGGTCCTTTTTGTAGAGGTTTCGGACGAGCATGTCTAAATGGGCCTTTAAATGGACCCGTTGGAATTTTAACTGATTAAAAAGTACAAAAATTGAGGTTTTGCAATATAATTGTGTTGAAAAGCTCCTAATAAATTATTTGAACTCCTAATATTTGAATAAAACATTTTTGTAGTCCTTTTTGTAGAGGTTTCGGACGAGCGGGTCTAAATGGGCCTTTCAGTGGACCCGTTGGAATTTTAACTGAGTAAAAAGTACAAAAATTGAGGTTTTGCAATATAATTGTGTTGAAAAGCTCCTAATCAATTATTTGAACTCCTAATATTTGAATAAAACATTATTGCGGTCCTTTTTGTAGAGGTTTCGGACGAGCAGGTCTAAATAGGCCTTTCAATGGACCCGTTGGAATTTTAACTGAGTAAAAAGTACAGAAATTGAGGTTTCGCAATATAATTGTGTTGAAAAGCGCCTAATCAATTACATGAACTTTTAAAATTGATTAAAACTTGTTTTGCGGTCCTTTGTTTAGAGGTTTCGGACGAGCGGGTCGAAATGGGCCTTTCAATGGACCCGTTGGAATTTTACTGAGTAAAAAACTACAAAAATTGAGCTTTTGCAATATAATTGTTTTGAAAAGCGCCTAATCTAATACATGAACTCCTGAAATTTGATTAAAACTTGTTTTGCGGTCCTTTTTGTAGAGGTTTCGGACGAGCGGGTCGAAATGGGCCTTTCAATGGACCCGTTGGAATTTTAACTGAGTAAAAAGTACAGAAATTGAGGTTTTGCAATATAATTGTGTTGAAAAGCTTCTAATCAATTATTTCAATTCCTATATTTCAATAAACCCTTTTTGCGGTCCTTTTTGTAGAGGTTTCGGACGAGCATGTCTAAATGGGCCTTTCAATGGACCCGTTGGAATTTTAACTAAGTAAAAAGTACAAAAATTGAGGTTTTGCAATATAATTGTGTTGAAAAGCTCCTAATAAATCATTTGAACTCCTAATATTTGAATAAAACATTTTTGTAGTCCTTTTTGTAGAGGTTTCGGACGAGC